>JARKHS020034560.1:0-83003 GCA_030143305.2 Amblyomma americanum
TGCTACTACCTGCCCATCTTCCTGATTGCAACTTCTGCATGACCATTTTTTTCAATAATGAGTTACCATAATCCTTACTGTATGTATAATAACCTACCCCTTATGTAATGCCGCAGCGGGGACATTTAAGGTAATAAACTAAACTGAACTGAACCGTCCTAGGCAACCCTTCTCACATAAGTGCGCACAATCCGAAGTCAACGTGCGACACATTCACCGACGACAGATTCTTGGAAGCATTTACTCTGAAAGCCCACTTCGAGAACTTTCGTTTGCCAGCTCAAGAACTGGATGTTTTAGATTATGGCGTACATTAGCATCGCGGACACGTCTTGTTAGTTGAACAGCATGGTTTTCACAATGTGAAAGGCGTCATCCATATAACTATTGCTAAAATAAGGTTGAACAATCGTCAATAAAACCAATGCGGGAATGATATCCTGATTACTATGTATGACACAAACATGAATAAAACATATTTAAAGGCCCTCAAAGTAATACTGAGACAATTGCATTCAATTACTCTCCTCTAAAACACATCTGGTTATGTTCAGGTTGACTGGGCAGCAAAAAACTCATTTATCGCCAAGGATAATGGGTTCAAAAATCTTCCCGTTAGTCTAAAGTTAACAGGTAAGGGTTTTGGCTAACTTCTGCCAAACTTTGAAAAATAATAACCAGATCTACGAAGGCTTACCTTCCGCAGAATTATAGGCTATCGTCATCGCCAGGTAAGCGTATTTTTAAACTCTCCTAGTTTTGCAATTCAGAGAGGTAAATTAGCCCAGTTTATAATCAATAACTTCAGAGAAAAAAATTCAGTGCAAGATGTAGAATGTCATGAGAAATGCCCGTGAAGATCCTTTTCTTAAAAGAGAATTCGTAGTTTTTCTTTTTCGCTTCAAATACAGCACGAGAAATTCAAACATCACGTCCCTATACGCTTTTGCGTAGGGACAATATGTATCCTCAAACGCGCCCTGACTGCAGGAAATCAATTTCACAAAACTGTAATGTATAAACAGCCAGCCGGTAATAGCGTCAGTTATGCATGAGCGCGTGGTTTCGTTTTCCTATCACGATCACAATGCTGACGGATGACTATCATGTTGGACAGAAATTGTTTGTGCTGGCCTATCAGAATACGTATCACTAGCTCTCATCCCAGAACCACGGCCCGCTACGAAGACGAAAATATAGGTAATTTAAAGTTGTTAATTAGCAAAAAGGTGAATTAAATATATATTCACCTGTACAAGACGGCTGTGAGCGTGCTCCAGTAAAACCTTCGTCGACATCGTTCACTAGAGATTGTTAAGTTGGGTAAGTTGTACTTAGCATGCCATTTTAGGTTACTTCAGCGCGAGAAGGACGACAACACAGGTACTTCTCTTAGTCTCGTCCTTTTTCGCGCTATAATCACTGAAAA
Organism: Amblyomma americanum; assembly: GCA_030143305.2. Classification (NCBI taxonomy): domain Eukaryota; kingdom Metazoa; phylum Arthropoda; class Arachnida; order Ixodida; family Ixodidae; genus Amblyomma; species Amblyomma americanum. Next base: position 1,430 of record JARKHS020034560.1, read on the forward strand.
TGACACTCGGTTGATTTTCTTAAAGATTGTCAAAATCTAGCTCAAACGCATTGTATATATCGAGGAGCAGGAGAGACGCAGTAATACGTGGAGAGGAAAGACGTCTTTTTTCCTCGCACTACACTTAAACCCTTGCAATGTTGATTCGTACCTTCGGCAAGGCCAGGTTGAATACCTTCTGCTGGCTGCTGTTGGACTTCTCTAACTCTCTGATCATCTTCTTGGAGGCCGCCAGAGCTCGTGCCAAGTTCTTGTTCTTCCAAAGAACAGCGCGCACTTTATTCTTGTACGTGGCTGTTTAGGGAAAGACGAAATATCAAGCATGTCAGCCTTTTATTACAACAGCACTACCTCACAAGCTAAGCTGAAAAATCCGGGGTATGTGTGCAGCCTCAAGATTTGACCTTCGACGTAGCGCCAGCATCGGAGGCCTTGCGCAGCTCCTCCATCAACGCGCGAAACCGGCACTCCACTCCGCCCCCTCCTCCCCGGCGCGCGGCTGCTGATAGCGGCTGACGATAAGACCATGCATGCGGTTACCTTTAATATAATAATTGGTTTTTTGGGGAAAGGAAATGGCGCAGTATCTGTCTCATATATCGTTGGACACCTGAACCGCGCCGTAAGGGAAGGAATAAAGGAGGGAGTGAAAGAAGAAAGGAATAGGTGCCGTAGTGGAGGGCTCCGGAATAATTTCGACCAGGCGGTGTTGCCTTATGTGCTTCCGCACGTCCTACTCAAATTAACTACGTTGAAGCCGTACCATTTTTTTAGTTTGGGTGTAACCAGATCCACGCCTAGTCCAGCAAGGTGTGTTCAAATTACATTGAACTTTCACAATGTGCTACGAAGTTTTCGGCATGTTTCCCTCTAGATGGGCTGCACTTCGCAGAAAAGTAAAGCTTCTGCCAAAGTATCAAACTTTAGGTAATCCCTTTATTACAGGGACGCTCCTTTCGGTTTTTATCAACTGGAGACTTGATCCAGAGCTAAGGAAGTAGACGCTGTAGAAGTCCATCTGAGGTCAGGCATTTGAGCTAGTCGTTTGAGTGTTCGCCTCGCATGAGGGAAGTGCATGGTTTGATCCCCAGAGATACGGTGAGTACAAGCTTTCCCCTTACAGTTGCTTGGTGCTTGGCTTCTTTACAGTGAAATACTTGAAAAATGGGTCACTGACATAATCTTGAATACGCTAAAAAGGGTAGCAATGACCTTTACCGCATAAGACGAATTTCAGTCCCTCACAGATAGATTTTATGTCAAGGGAGGGTAATGTGACGAAAGGCCGTTTTTTAAGCTTGTGCTACCGATGGGTACGCCACAGCACTGGGAATCGAGCCCCGCATCTTTCGCATGACAAGCGAACTCTGAAATCGCAAGGCCGCATTCAGCCACAATTTGACAAGGCGCTCTTGAAGGCAGACTACGCCCTTCTCCCTTCAAAGAAGAAATGAATACACAACAGAGTTTCAAAGGAAAGATAAAGACGTTGACTCAAAGCACGTAAAACCACGACTTCTGCTAAATGTGCCCCTTCAATAGCGAAGTGAACCTCGGAAGTGGCAAAATTTATCACCGCGACTTCTTTAAGTACGCCTGACGTGCTCGAACTTCGCAGTGACATCCGTGATCTAGCGTCTGAACGTAGCGGTAAACAAATATCTTGGCTACGTTGTCATGAAATAAAAGCAGTACCTCTTGCGCGTTCAGTCTTTTAAGCTGTCTGGCAGCACGTTCGGAGTGCCGAAAAGCCCAAGAGAGATACAAGGCGGCCACGATCGCCTTTGTTCCAGCTGGAGTAGAAGTAGCAACGCCATCGGCTTCACCTCGTGTGGTCATGCGAACGCCGGCTAGGTAATGGTATGTACTTCCTAGTTTTTCTCCTTCAATGCAAGGCAGCTAGATCCCTACAGGCGAACAATTGAAACCTTGCCAAACAAACCAGCGGGCGAGGGAACACTCACCCATTAAATTCGATGCATTGATGATGGAACTCTGGTGGCTCCTGTTGCCCCAGCGGATGTTGTACTTCACCTGCAAAGTACATTGAAATGATCCAAAGTTTTGTTAAAACATGGAACCTGACTCGAAAGTGAGACGAGTAAGTTGAAGGCCCTTTACGGCTCGTACTATAGCTGTCCCTTTCCATTCTATGCTGCAAAATTTCGAATAAAAATCACAGGAGAGTTAGAGTGTAGCACGAATGCATGAGCGTAAATTGTGTTGTGACAGTGAAGAAAGGTGGCGGATGCCTTGTGAAGAAATTCACTTGTGAAGGTGGGGACCTTCCGCAACGTACTCCAATACCACCTTGTGCAATCACCTACAACGGCCTTTCAAACCCTACACTTGAGGCCCCGATAACAATAGCCGAGGTGCAAGCCGGAGCCCGTGCATCGCAGCGCAACACCGCTCCTGGAGCGCATAAAATCACAGACGCTGTTATTCGTAACCAGAGTCATGCTCATATCAAAGCCATCACTGACTTCTTCAATGATGAACTCTAGGAGAAGGGCATTGTATCTCAGGATTGGCGTCATGCCGAAATTATCACCCTTCCCAAGCCCAGCAAGCGGCTGTCACTTGATTCCCTCCGGCACAGCTCCCTAACATCATGTTGAGGAAAATTCTATGAACGAGTCATCTACACCCTCCTCCAAAATTATTGAAGGTAATAATCTCCCCCCCCCCCCCTACTATAGTTGGGTTGAGGCCAGGGCTTTCGGCTCAAGACGCCTTCCTGCTCCTGAGAGAAGTGCGTACCAACATCTCCAGAGGTCAAGAACATCTCATATTGGCCTTAGATTTAAAGGGCGCCTTCCACAACATATCCCACGAGGCGATCCTTCAAGCCGTAAATGACTTTAGCGGCGGAGAAAAGGAAGTTGCTTACGTGCGTGCGCTCCTCACTGGCCGCACGGCCACGATAGGCATCGGACAAAGCCGCTCCGACGTCAAAGATAGGCCACACAAAGGCACACCTCAGGGAGCTATTATTTCTCCCCTGCTTTTCAACATTCCTAACATTGCTATGCTCAGGCTATCGCGTGCACTGCAAGCATTTCAAAATGTCGGCTTTACCATATACGCGGATGATATAATTATGTGCCACAAAGGGTTCCCTGGGCCAAAAAGAAATCACCCTACAATCAGCAGCCCGGATCGTCGAGGACTTCCGCCTCGCAAAGCGGCCTCCACTGCACCCCGGAGAAATCGGAGGTCATACGAGTACATGGTCTGAGATACGTCCCTCCAGGTCCCATCAACCTCACGATCGAGGGTCAAGCCTACAGGGAAGTTAACCTGATCCACATTATTGGTCTTTGGATACAGAGCAACCTCCGTGTTACCCACACCGTCCAGACTCTCAAAACCACCACAAACCAGATAGCTCGCATGATCAGCCGCATTACCAAACATCGCCAAGGAATGCGAGTAGACACTTTTCGGCTGGTGCAAGCGCTGATACTTGGCCGAATCACATACGGAATATCCTTTCACTCGCTAACAAAGGGAGAGGATCAGCAAATTGACACCATCATAAGGAGGGTATGCAACACGGCCCTTAAGCTTCCTAAAAACACCTCGACGGAGCGTCTGACCGCTCTAGGAACTTCAACACCTTTGCGGAACTACCAGCAGCCATTCGTGCATCTCAAACACTAAGACTTCAGACCACCCAAGCTGGACGAGCTATCGTACGCCGAGTAGGCACAGTTGAGGACATCCGCGCACTAGATGTTCAATCCTCTCTAGAAAAACAACAGAGGAAATACATCAGTGTGGCCCCGATACCAAAACTTGTGCTTAAAGACGTTCACACAGGCAGACGACGAGCGCGAGTATCCTACCTACGCTTACGCCCAGCCAATTGCCCGAACGTGATTTATGTTGACGCCGCAGCATACCCGGACCAAGGCAAGTACGCTGTGGCGGCAGTGGACCCAAGGCCAAAGCGCTCATGTGATCACAGGCTCGCAGCACGCGTGTCGAAACTTCCTGAGAGGCCGTGTTCCCAAGCACGTCAGTCGGCTCATGGGCACTGCACCCCTCGCAAAGCACCACCAAATCACCTGCACCCCAGGTCACGAGGGGCTGGAGGGAAATGAGAGGGCACATGCTCTAGCTCGAGGCAACATCGACCGAGCGGGGCCACAAACCGTGCCCGCTTTTACCCCTCTACATTCTGGATATAACGAACGCCACAGGTTTCAGCGTCTTGAAAGGAGACACTTCACTCCACCTCATAGGAAATTAGACACCCCAGATGCCATCTGTTGGCGGCAGATCAAGACGAACACATTTCCAAACCTCCATAGACTGCATCTCATACACCGAACATTATACTCCGACACCAGTCCCTGGTTCCAAGCCCGCCCTACACCTTCCACATTTCGTGGGGATGTGGGGCAAACCAAACACTCTACAGACGGAAAATACATCTGTTGAGCGGTGGGAGGCGCTGCTGATCGGTGGTAACCTGGAGCACCAACGGGCCCTCATACAACATGTACGCTGGGCAGCTCAATCCAGTTGAGCCCTGGAATGAGGGCCCCGCCCATAAGCTCGCCCAACTCCCTTTCCTTTCAAAATTCCCCCCCTCCCCTCCTCCGCAACATTACATTAACCAATAGACAAATACCTCATATTTGTTTATATTTGTTGACTACTATCTAATTTGGGATGTCTGGCTTCCCAAATATAGAATAAAAAAATGCGTAGCAATAAAATTAACTTCGTAGGCAATCCTTTCCCCGTCCTCATAACCTTGCTTTCGTAACCTGCTGTCCAAGTTAGTCCCCTAACCTTGGTAAACAATTCTAAAATGACAGCGTTCCAAATCGCACGCAATTCAAAAACCATTCCCTAAAGTAGAAATATCATCGCAGGTAAGCACTTTTCATGTTTTCATACAGAACACCAAGAGCTTGTTTTTGAGCCTGCGAATAAAAGACTGCAGATTAGAGGCTCACCGATGCAGAAGACAACAGTGGCAGCTTATCACATACGCAGTTTGCCTATACCGGGTGTGACATGGAAGACTAATAATAATTTTGAAAAAAAGTTTTTAGGCAAAAATGACTTCTGCGGCACAGTATTGCCAGGATTGCCGGATTCAGAAACCCGGTGAAGAATCTTAACTAATAAGATGGTTAACTAATTTCATTAAGTTTTAAACTATTAGAGTTAGGCGTCTAGTTGCAATTAGAGATCTGTACCCGACCGTTAGTAATTAATAACAATATATCGTTGGACACCCGAACCACGCCGTAAGGGAAGAGATAGAGGGAGTGAAAGAAAGAAAGAAAGGTGCCGTAGTGGAGGGCTCCGGAATAATTTCGACCACCTGGGGATCTTTAACGTGCACTGACATCGCACAGCGTACGGGCGCCTTAGCGTTTTGCCTCCATAAAAGTACAGCCGTCGCGGTCGGGTTCGAGCCCGGAAACTCCGGATCAGTAGCCGAGTGCCCAAACCACTGAGCCACCGTGGCGGGGCCCGTTAGTAATAATAATAATTGGTTTTTGGGGAAAGGAAATGGCGCAGTATCTGTCTCATATATCGTTGGACACCTGAACCGCGCCGCAAGGGAAGTGATAAAGGAGGGAGTGAAAGAAGTAAGGAAGAGAGAGGTGTGCCGTGGTGGAGGGCTCCGGAATAATTTCGACCATCTGGGGATCTTTAACGTGCACTGACATCGCACAGCACACAGGCGCCTTAGCGTTTTGCCTCCATAAAAACGCGGGAGCCGCGGTCGGGTTCGAACCCGGGAACTCCGGATGAGTAGTCGAGCGCCCTAACCACTGAGCCACCGCAGCGGGTTCCGTTAGTAACTGCCATATCAGTTTTTGGAATTTCGAAAACGCGTCGCCGCTGTGGCTCGAGAAAATTTATTATTTTCGACTATTTACGTAAGCTGGAGGGGTTGCATTCACTGCAAGCTTTCGAAAGCGCATGTATTTTCACACGAAGCTGCCAAATTTTATCAGGCCTTGTAAGACCCGGTATATTAAGCTCATTCAACCAATTCACTATGACCATCTCGTCCTATTTGCCTGCGCTCTTTCCCAAATGCGGTATGTCAGTTGTCTGCCCACTGCGACATTATCATGCCCCAAAACAAGAAAACGTGTCTTTAGATAGGATGTGCTAAGCATAATGCGCACTATATATTTTAAGACCTATGACACTGACAACTTACACAACAGTGCTGTCGTCGCCAGCAGCGGATAAAGAGTACCCGTCATAGTGGCATAAACGGACCATTCCTCGTCTGGCTAGTCAAAAGTACAGTACATCCCTTTTTCATTCCAATCGAGTACCGTTCGTGCAAATACGGCTCTGGGGATGAAAAAGCATGCTAAACATTTCACAAGATGGTCATTTTTCTGGCTGGTTCCGACAATTAGAAACAACGGCAAGATTTATTTTTACTTAACGTGACGCTCACTGCATTACATATGCAGAATAAACATGGACACTTCACAGCACTCAAAGCCTCTTACAGCTTAGAAAGCGGAGCATTGCGCAGCTAGATTGGCTGCGACGCCAGCTGCGAAAGATAGTAAAGATAGCTACCTGCAACTGCAAACAGGGCGACCGGCGCCAAAGCGCTGTTGTTGTTGTTGTTGTTAGCCTATCAAAAGATGGCACATACCCACACTGGGGGATCGGCCAAGAATCGGGTGGCTATTCACCTGAACGCAGTTAATAAAAAGGAAAAGCACGTGGGAGCGCAAAACCGGTGAATTCTTCCTCATGAACAGTAAAGGGTTGAGAGTTGGTTTCAAAATTAAATAATAATGATTAAGTCAAAATGTAATAATTGAGAGAAAAGAAAAATTTTGGAACACTTAGCAAGGCAGTCGGTGAGATTCTATCAGGAAATTTAGAACAGTGGTACAAACAGATCTGTGGCTGAACCCAAATGTGGTGGCGCCAAATGATAGCAAGAGCGGGCTGCTCAAACTAAGGCCAAGATGCTGCAAGGGCTCCTCCAGCAACCTTTTTCTCAGAGAGTTGAATCGGCGACAATACAGCCAAAAATGTTCTATAGATTCAGGCTCACGGCAAAATGCACAAAGGGGAGAGAGCGCCAAACCCGACTTGTGTAAATAGAAATTTAGAGGGGGGATGCGGCAGCGCTACCTCGCTGCAGTGATACTTCAAGCTGCCGAGAGCAACAAATTTTCCTGTTCCAATAATATTTAAGGTGCTCATAATCCGCCGATGTTAAAGGTGATGTGTCTTGCGTGCTTAAAAACGCACGTCGCCGAAATCTAGATGCCGTAATGCAGGATGATTGGCAACACGGGGCCGCTGAGGGAAGCCTTTGCGAGATTATCAGCAATCTCATATACTGTCACACTGCTGTGACCGGGAACCCATACTAAATGAACAAGGCTCAAATGCGGAGGAAGTAGGGATAAGAAAGTTGATAAAATGTGACCGTCAACCTGTGCAGCGAGGGACGAACACAAAGATAAAGAATCAGTAATTACTGCAACTGCTGTAATAGAGGGGTCTAGCTTGCGTAGAGCAAGTACAACTGCTAGAAACTCTGCTTAGCGCAAAACCGGTGTGAAAAGAAAGAGGAAATACATGGCTACGCGGAATGCTATACTGACGCAATTGGTAAAAACCGAGGGCCTAGCTGCACAGCTTAAAACCTCACTTTCTCACTATCGGCGTAGTGCAAGGAAGTAGAGCAAGCAGAATCTGCCAACAGATCGAGAAACTAAGCACAGCTTACCAGACGGGAAGCTCCTCCTGACGCCATCGTAGCTGTTTCTCACTGATGTGCTCGCAGAAAAGAAATGAAGCCGCCAATGGCGTACGCCCACCTCAGGACATCAGCAGCGCACCCTCGTGGGAACAACACGGTAAAGACGAAGGCAATCTTCTTCTTCTTCTCCTGTTCGTGTGTATTTGTCTTCTGTACTTCGTTGACTAGTTCAGTTTTCTTGCCTGCTACAACGAAAGGTGTGGTCGATATTTTTGTTTTCCTATGCTGTAATATTTCTATTCGGGAATGAATATGAAAAAACGCTGCGCTCAAACGGACGTTTCGATTGTTCTCGTTTTAAGGCGCACGTCAGCTACCACCGTCAAAATAAGTGTGCGGACAAACACGAATATAAGAAAAATAAGTGGCTACATATTTGTAAGTAAGTAACGATTTTAAATATATTTTAATTACTCATTAAACATATTTTATCTGCGTACATTTCGTTGGAAAGGACAACGCTTTTTTTAAATAAAATAATATGTGTGCTCGCATTCCCTCACAGTAGCGGCCAGCGGCTCTTGTGCCGTCCACCTTGACTATTCTGCGGCTTGTCGCCGGCTGCCGGTTAGTCGCGACCTTAGCCGGCGCATCTCGTCATCTCGAGACTTCGTTGCGTATCGGCTGCTCGCCTTTTATCTGCGTTGATTTCAAGCGCTTGGCTGCCTTTTTTCCATACCAGCCATAGTTCTAGTCGTACGCTTTTAACGCTACTGCTTTCGGAAAGACGTGTGCTTCAAGTCGCAGAGCGCACTGCATGCGACGAACTGGTGCTATGTAAAAAAAATGTCAAAGTCAGAACTCCGCTGCTGGCATCACATTGCAACGGTGGGTTTGATAGTACGGTAACCCGTTTACACTGAGTGCCTGTAGCAGCAGAAAATTTGTGTCATTCATGCGATCTAAAAAGGAGACCTAATTTCGCCGGGAAAGCGCAGCACAATTTACAGCGCTCTTACGCCATTTATGCACAAGAGGCAAGTGGCTCAATCTGGGCTCGTGCAAAGTTCAGACTTGTCAGTGCAGGACTGTCAATACAGACTAATACAGATATTTCGCGCACGGTGTTGCAGTATTGCAGTGAAACTCCATGAACAACAATTGCTCTGATGCAAATTGACCTGGCTAAGGCGTTCGGTCGGTAGAGCCAACCACTTCTTTTTGAAGGAAAAAGCGTTCCTACGCCCGCTTTTCGAGCCCTCAGCGTGGCCGCAAGTTTGACCTTGAATCTAGCTAGAGGTCAGCGTGGCCACAAGTTTCACCTTGAATGTAAGTAGAGGTCAAACCATGAGAATAACTGCTGGTAGTCAGACTCGACGCATGACGTCAGCTACAGCAGAGGCACCAGCGGCTGTTACACATACTATCTCTACTTTGACCTTGGACATTGGCGTTCGGGCAATCGGGAAAGCGTCTGGCCGCATCTCATGCGCAGATAAAACGCCGATGCACTTTGATGCGTTCAGCGGAACGCTAGCAGTGATCGAAGAGACGCCGTCCGCCAGTCGCTCGACCACAAACGTAGCCAGGGAGATGCAGCTTTTCGCTTTCGAAGAGGTTAACCGGGCCCAATATAACAGCAATGTTTTCTCTTTTAGATCACGTTAGCATTGGTTCAATTCTCTCTACTCTAAAATACGCCTTTGCTATAAAATCTTATACGCGCTTAATTAACAGTAAACGGCTGTCTCTCACAATCTGTCTGTATTTAGTCCTCTGTGAAACCAGGTTGCCACTGTCCCCGCACCTGTTCGCAATTTACTTGGAGGCGCTTTGCGTCAATATTATAACTAGTAGAGCCATCAGTGATTTCTGTGTTATGGTTTACGAACTGAAGGCATTAGCTTATGCAGATGACCCCGCCTTTTTCTGCTCTGATTAGCCAAACACCAATGAAGTTATTCGTTTAAGGGAGGACTTTGGTCAGTGTCATGTGCTCGGATTAATCGTTCTAAGAGTTGCGGTTCCTGGTTTGAAATGTGGGATCCAACCTGCCGAATGTGCTGGTACGCAATGGACACGTAGGCAACCCAAGTAGTCTTGTTCAAAAAACCTCAGGCCGCTGTGAGCTGGCTCCGAAGATAACGAGCTCGAGGGAAACGTGCCCTTCACTCTCGGGCTTCTGTTGGTAACAGCGCGCGCCACGATCTAATGCAATGTTCATTCTACCTGCTGCGTTCTTGTCTGAAGCCCGCCACACTGCGGCGCTTTGAACGAGTAATAACGGTGGACAGGGCGAAGATGCTCGACACCGGAGCGATTTTTGAGCAGCCGTGAAAATTTACGCAACGTGATGTTGCACAGAGAATCGTGGCGAGTTTTATTACGTTTTCATTCCTTTATTCTGAGCTTATTCACAAAAACTCGTCTACTTTGGTACACTAGTTTTGTATAGAGCAGGATGTAAAAAGGAAGCAGTGCGTTCATCATCTCCTGGCCGTGGTCATCACGCGACCATCAAGCTGATCTCTATTATCACAAGGTGATAATCTTGTGGCGGTGGTCTCTTTTACGCGACTCCGAATTTAGGGCAATAACTCACGTAACCGTATCGCATAATGAGCACGGGACCCACTTGCATCGGATCATGTGCGCATGGAAGGGGACACTAACGGGAATGAGTCAGTATTCTATATGCCATTAACACGGGCCAGACAGTGGGCGCATTCCTAAGTGGGGATGGAGTGGTTGTAACTCTAATGGCTAGACAGGGAAGGAGACCGTCCTCTAATTCCGAAACTTTTTTACACTATGTCTGTGGATTTATAAAAAAAAACCGCTGCTCCGATCAAAATTATACAGTCGTTTCTTAGGGGGCAAGTGTGTTTTACGATGTATTTCAAATATTGTGTATTACAGAGGTGGCTGCGTTCCCTTCCCGAAGGGAGCCCTTTGTAGTCGAAATTGCGACTTCTGATCGTGTTTTCAAAGAAGGTGAGCAAATGGTTCACACACCAAAACACAACTTGGTTACAAACGTGGGTGCTCTGAGACAAGTCAAGCTTACGTTTTAAATTTGTGTCTCCTGTACGAACAGCAAAACATTTAAAATATGAAACCTTATCGGTCGACTCATTCACAATACGCAAAATATCTATCAGGGTAATTTGATGGTTTGGGCTTCCGAATGTGCAGGACAAAATATAATAATTAGCAATCTTGGCAATTAGGGAATTTTCTATGACACAGCGCGTTGGGAGGGTATCGGGAAGCTTCGCCCTGGCCAGTGCAATTACTCGCACAATGCGCCGCGGCGCGGCGTCCGGAAGATAAACCCGCAGCAGGTAGAATGAAAGCTGCACTAGTTTCTTCGCGGGCGCCTTATCAAGAGACGCCCGAGAGTGAGGGGCATGCTTCTTCTTCTTCTTCTTCTTCTTCTTCTTCTTCTTCTTCTTCTTCTTCTTCTTCTTCTTCTTCTTCTTCTTCTTCTTCTTCTTCTTCTTCTTCTTCTTCTTCTTCTTCTTCTTCTTCTTCTTCTTCTTCTTCTTCTTCTTCTTCTTCTTCTTCTTCTTCTTCTTCTTCTTCTTCTTCTTCTTCTTCTTCTTCTTCTTCTTCTTCTTCTTCTTCTTCTTCTTCTTCGTCCTCTTATAACATGCTTCCTTGTCCTCTTCCTCTCCTTCAGCGCAAGCGAGTGGCGGCGCGCGCTGGAGGTGGCAGCGCCACGATAGCGGACCGCAGCCGCTCTTGGCCCATTCACAACGGCCTGGGATTTTTTGACCATGACTGTACCTTGGCGTCCCTTTGAGTGCCTATAAGCATAGTGCACGTTACGGGAAGACAGAGTGCCAATTCTACCGCGCTATGCTCAGACTTGTGTCCTCCACGGTCTCCCAATTTTTGCCATGCGACCGCATGTTATCTGTTTCCCGCGAATAAAATCTATTATGCTTCCAAAATTATTTATTGCAAAAGACTCTATATACAACGTTTCCATAAAATTGTCGCCACTTTTGCGTGGGGTTCGTCTCTTGAATCTATGAAGCGTGATAAGCTTTTCGGCCTGTAAGCGCTGGTGGCCTTGGTTTAGTCAAGCTGTATATCCGACAGATAGTTTCAGGGTTTATGTTGTTCCCTGACGCTACACACCCAACAGTGCGTGCATTCTTGCAAGTTATTTTAGTTAATGTTTTGCTGAGCCTCATTCTGGCTTTCAATTTTTCTGACAACCCATGTTCGAATGACTTAATGCATTATGTGTAATTTGGCTGTTTCTTTCCTGCTTGTTCATTTGTTCCCTGAGTTCCGGCTTTCAGTGTCGAGGAAACGTTCACACGAGGGTTTAATTTGTACGTTATTCCCTCCACCTATGTACCGCTCTGTGGATTTTGGTTTACCGGAACATCCCGTACTGAAGAGAGTACGTAAAATACCCCTCTCACCACGTACGCAGACATTTTTCCATAAGCTACATAGCGAGACAATGCCAGTTAAAACATGAAAAGAAGAGCATTCTTGTGACTACGGTAACTTGATGTCGTTGTGATGTTCCAGAAAAAATTGAGCGATTGAGCATTGTTTCATATATTGCAAAGGTGCGATGCTCTTTTGAGGTATCTTACATCGGGCATTGAAAAAAAAGGTATAATTTGGCACCGCATTCTGTTCTATAGCTAACTTCGACTCTATTTTTTTGTGTTCGTCCCTTGCCTCGGCTGTGGATTCCCCAATCTTGAGCACCTTCACTTCATTACTGCCTCCGCATTTGAGCCTTGTTCACATGGTACGAGTTCCAGGTCATAGCAGTGTGACAGCCAATGAAGTTGCGGACTGCTTGGAAAAGGGGTTTTCAATGGCCCCGTGCTACCTATCATTCCGGCTACAGCGTACATCACAGCAGCGAGGTTTCGAAGACAGAATTTGTTAAAAATGACAACTCGATCTCTTTTAAGATCTGATGATTACCTGCACCTGAGGTATTCGTGGAGGAGGCAATCATGCCATTCGCGACAGCTTGAGGTCTCTCTATCAAGGCTCCGCTCCCGGATCCCGCCCTTAAATTTTTATTTGCACAGGTCTGGGTTGGCGCTTTATCCCGTCTGCGTATTCTGTGGTGAGAACGAAACCATAGACCATTTTTTAACGCGATAGCTGTTAAGGTTTTTTCAGAAATGTTTCGGGACATTTCCTATTTGTCATCCGCATATCTGATTATTGTTCGTTCCTTTTTATCGGAAGTCTCGTCTGTAAATTTTATTCGTGTGGTGTGAGTGTGGTGTTGTGTGTGTTCGAAGTCTTCCAACTCGCGACTGCTGAGGTCCATCGAAGTGCGAGCCCCTCACTTTGCAGCCACGTGTCTGGAATAGACTTCGCGTGAAGCAGCGATGGTGTCGCTCACCGCCAGCTTCTTGAAGAGGCGCAAGTAGCTTCTGCTACAGAGCCTCTTCATTACTTTATGGTTGTTTGGGTCCCAAGGCCGAGAAGCGATACAGCTGTTAAGGAGCTCGTGTCGCAGAAAAGCCGGTGTTGTCGGCGTCGGCGTCTTTGGCCGTGAGGAAAAAATGGCGCGTTTTGGTGGACACCTGAACCGCGCCGTAAGGGAAGGAATTTTAACGCGACAGCATTAAGGATTTATTGATTGATGGATTGATTGATGAATTGACTGATGAATGGATTTGTTGACTGATCGATTCATTGATGAATTGATGAATTGATGCATTGATTGATTGATTTTTCGATTGACGATTGATTACTTGATTGATCGATCGATCGATCGATCGATTTTTCCTTCCCTTACGGCACGATCCGGGTGTCCAGCGAGAAATGTGACAGGCGTCATTTCCTTTCCTTAAAAGCAATTGTTCACTTCACTTTCCTTCCCTTACGGCCCGGTTCGGGTGTCCGCCGAGATATGTGAGGCAGGCGTCCTTTCCTTAAATTGTCCAACGGGCCACGCTTCGCGATGAACGGGCGATGGTGTTCCGTGTACTCGTCGGCAACGCTGCGACACGTTGTCGCGTCTCACTCTTAAAGACGAATTTTTTGTTGTTGTGTCGCCGCTACACCACGATGAGAAGACGGTGTTTAGAGAAGCCATTACAACACCTTGGTTTTTGTTTGAGCAGCCCACTCATATTGCTTTTTTGAGCCACTATACTTGGGTGCAGCCACAAGCCTGTTTTTACCGTCGTCCAAAATTTTTTAATGGAATCAAATAAGCTACGTTGGTAACTCTTTTCCGATATTTTTTTCTTACAATTATTATTATCATTAAACCACTCGGCTACGAACCTCAGTGTCGATCTCCTGTGTGCGTTATGCATTTCCCTTTTCATTTCACTGTTCCTTTTTGTTTGCATCTTCCTTCCTCAGCATTCTTTTTATTTTCGCCAGGGGAATATTTACCTAAAGAACTTGAACTCAAATATGTCATGGCCGGGACGATACGGTATCGTCATGAATGAAGGATAAGGTGACGGCGCTAACTCTCTGTGCCCCCAAATCTTGGCCAATCCCCTTATGTGGGCATCTTCCATTGTGTGAGGATTAAACTGCAACTACCCCACGCCCCCCCCCCCCCCCCCCTTTGCTGATGAACCCTGAGACAAGTTGGATTTGGTCGGACTGCACAGCCTTTGGAAAACTCGCATGATGGACAGACATTGTGAATCTGCTATTTCTGCAAAAGACCACTTCAGCAGAATGATTGTTCATCTGAAGGCATTGTATGTTCAGACCGAGTTTGAACCGGGGCGGCAACCCATCCTAGTGCTGTGCTCTTCCTTGGCCTTTTTCTAGTGCATCGTTGCTTAGGTGTGGCCAAAAATGCTGTAGTAGTGATGAACCCTGTGTTTTTATTTCTTGTGGTTGCTTGTTTAGGTGTGCCGTATTGTGCATTTTGTTAGTTTGCGATTGTTGTCTCCATTGTTTGTACACAGTTCATGTATATAGAACACTGGATCACCGTAATGAGTACCATCTTAAAAAAAAAAGCGGTCATATAGCACAGGGCTCTCGTGAACTGGCCAGCAAAGGTGATCTGATCGCGCCGCAGTGGGTTTAAATCGCAGTCGCGGCAAAATTTGTTTTATTTATTTTTATTTCACTCTAAAGGACTATTGTGATTCGTAAAGAGGTGGCCGTACGCGTTGGGTCTCCTAACTGGGAGAGTATTGTTTTTATTTGATGTTTGCGGACATCTTAGGTGTTACGTTCCTTTTTCAATTCTTTACTGGTCATGGACATCGAAATGACAAAGCGGCTTTGACGGTAAGAGCTAAACATCAGTAAAGGCCCGGTGGACGCTCCCTTCAAAGACCTGTAAAAACATTAGCTTGCTAAAAGAAGACACGCATCTCCAGAAGTGTTCTAACAACACGTAACGCGCTCCTTTGCTAAGCACTGTTCCAGAACCATCAGCAGTGACGTCATGCAAGCACGAAACTCCGCTGATTACTCGTAATCGCATACCCAGATCTATCATGCACCATAGCACGCCGAGTGTGTTTGGTTTGTCCCACCGCGTATAGGCCTGCTCCACGCAGGTCTGCGAGGCGGAGAAATAGACACGCATTCCAATAAGAAGTGTTTTCGTGCCTCTGTGCGCCTGATCTCCGCAGGGCAAGTATGAACGCACACACGCAAAAACAAAAGAACTGAAGGCAAGGCCTTAGCGAGGAAAAACGCTAAGGCGCCCGTGTGCTGTGCGATGTCAGTGCACGTTAATGATCCCCAGGTGGTCGAAATTATTCCGGAGCCCTCCACTACGGCACCTCTTCTTCCTTTCTTCTTTCACTCCCTCCTTTATCCCTTCCCTTACGGCGCGGTTCAGGTGTCCAACGATATATGAGACAGATACTGCGTCATTTCCTTTCCCTCAAAACCAATTATTATCATTATTATTATTATCTTGTACATGATGTCGACAAATGAGTGAACTATGACATGTCCGGTATGTTTGGTTCCTTGATTTGTTGTTGTCGCCATCTGTTCTAATTTTTTTTGTTTCACGTAGCGCGTAAATTTTTATTTATTTATTTATAACACCTCAGTGACCTCGGGGGGGGGGGGGGGGGGGGGGTTGGAGTTTTGCGTGAAAGAAAAAATTCTGAGGGCACCTCAGTCTGCTTAAGGGGATAAATCCGCAAGGATTGCGTTTCTCTACTCTTGCTGTTATCCGGATATCAGTTACGACAGGATCCGCTGTGCTGGCCACGCCGGGATTGCAGGCGACGAGGTGATAAACCTGCTATACCCCGATACATTAGACCGGGCTCCTGCAGTCCCGCAGCCATACCCTCGGTCTAGCAAGAAAGTCATTCAAAACAAGAGGCCCATCTACTTCTATTTTGGCAGCCTGCACGAGAACAGGCAAACCAGTTCCACTCCGCAGCCGTCTCCATCCACTTTACCCACTAGACGCCTTCATAAAATCAACTAAACGTCCTGCTGATACCGTCACCGCGGCTTTGTTCTTACACGTCCCAACGTTCCCTGCATGCTATACCTGCCTTGAACCATATGCCATTTGGGCCCATCCCCTTCTAGAATGCCCCAGAGTCATTTAGTCTCCCCACCTCTCGCCCCCAAACCTTTTTTCGTGAGCTGCCTGGCTCGCCTCGGATCATCTACAAGACCAGCTGGCTCCCACGTGCGCCAGGCCTGCTCCCTTTTTCGTGCCTGACTGTGAGTGAGCAAATAGTGGTTTTACCTTTACTACCACTAAGCCGCCCTTGACTGCCACACTTTTTCTTGGAAGCTACTTCAGGCGGTGTCGCAGAAAAAAGCTCGTTGGCACTGAAATCGCCGAAATGTGAGCCGACAGGCAAAAAAAAAAAAAACCCTCATCGCGAGCCGGACCCGTGTAGTTTAGACGTGTAGAGAAGCTTCGTATTGTGCTAGCTAAACTGCGAACAATGAGAGAGGATGATAAAAAGTGCAGGATTAGCTGCAAGCACCGAGAGGTCTTGATGCGTACTTATCATGCAGCGAACAAAGCACACGCACGGCATTTTCTGCGACAGAAAGTTCGAGAGGGAGAGGCGGAGACCGGAAGAGATCCATAAAAAGCAGACCTGATTCCCTAAGAAGCTTAGAGAGAACTTTTTTTCTTACCAACGAGAGTCAATCTTCTGGCGCCCTGCTCTTTGAACTAGAGGAAAATTAAAGCGTCTTGAGGTTGCGCGACTCATAAATCTCCTTTTATTGCTTTCGGCAACATACTGCCTTATCTAATAGCGGCGCATTTCCCTCTAAAAGGCTTCGCGTTCTCGAAAGCGTCCATCAGCCCAGCGACGCTTCTCAGTTCCCAGCGCTTTTGATAATCCCTCGTCGTCACGTTCGCGAAGCTCCGTCAGAACTTGAATGTTGTGCAAAGCGTGAACCGATACGGGCTGACAAGCGGCCCAAATTAGATATATTCCTTTTTTTGTACTCCAGCGTAGTGTTCATTGAACGGTGTCACTAAATGCACTAAAAGTGACATAGAAAAAAAAATAAAGACCTGACGATAAATGCGTGAAAATGAACACGGCAGAAGCAGCTGCCTCATGGGCGGTGACAGCAGACGCTCTAAGACTGATGCATATACGTGCTAGTTCGGGCAAAGAGCGCCAACTATAATTACTGCGTCCGTAGCGTACTGCTCTGCAAATGTGAAAGCAAAAATGTTCTTAATAAGGGTAAAGTAACGCCGAAAGGCGGAGACAATGGAGACACTTATAAGTCATATCTTCGTTTCCATTTTCTGGCGCTTCTTCCCCATGAATACCAAGCGACTGTTCGAACTACCTACTTTTAATTTCCACAGTGTTTATTATTGCACGATCAGTGCAATAATAAACACTGTGCCTTTTGGGGCACAATTTCCTTGTTCTACAACTGCTTAGTGTGCGCTGAGTAGAAATCAGTTTTCACTCCACATCATGATAGTTAGAGTGGCAATTAGGACCGAAGGAAAAAAATGGAAAGACGAAATTATTAATACACAAACATGAGTGTGTCACATTGCCTGCAGTAGCAGAACTCATTGCGCGACCACGACCCCATTAGGTCCCGCCGCGGTGGATCACTGGTTATGGCGCTCGGCTGCTGACCCGAAAGACGCGGGTTCGATCTCGGCCGCGGAGGTTGAATTTCGATGGCGTCTAAAATCTAGAGGGCAGTGTACTGTGAGATGTCAGTGCATGTTAAAGAACTCAAGGGGGTCGCAATTTCCGGAGCCCTTAAATACAGCATCCTTCATAGCGTGAGTAGCTTTGGGACGTTGAACCCCCATAAACCAAACCAAACAACCGTATTAAAACGCCTAACCACTACACAAGCGGGTAGAGATATCCGGTATTGACTGGGGCAGGCACTGTGAACCCGTGAGAGCAAGTCCCAAATTCCGACACCTGCAAGAGAGATCTATGTAAATCCGATACCCAGACACATACACCACGAGAGGCAGAAGGGTAGAAGAAGAGCCAAAGTCAAAGCACTGGCAAAAACACAACCAAAATAACCGGAAGCGGTATACGTAAACATCGGGGCCTATGCCGAGCCATGCGGGTTCGCGGTTGCTGCGGTCGACAACCAGAAGAGGCCAATGATCAGGGCTTCAATCTATGACAAGGATCCTGCGGAAGCAGAATCGCTGGTCACAGCCATCACCATCAAAACTCAAGAACAGGGGAATTTTATCGCATGCAGTGACGGACTCCCGCTACAGCGCCACAGCGCTGTACTTCCGCTACACTTCCGCTACTGCTGCTACTTCCGCTACAGCGACAGTGTGGATTTTCATGAAATAAAATTTCTGTCTCGTGTTGTTTCGTAGAAATTGTTGTGTGCGGCTTCCCTTCTACGCGTACGTTGTCTCCTAAGGTTTGGTTTGGATTATGGGTGTTTAACGTCCCAATGCGACTCAGGCTATGAGGGGCGCCGTAGTGAAGGGCTCCGGATATTTCGACCACCTGGGGTTCTTTAACGTGCACTGACATCGCACAGTACACGGGCCTCTAGAATTTCGCCTCCATCGAAATTCGCCTGCCACGGCCGGGATCGCGTGACACTGTTGATATTTGTTGCTGTACAACAGCTATAGAGTGCGTGTTTATGCTGGACTTTCCAAAAAGGGGATTTTCGAGGAGCGTTGAGGGGACATGGCAAATTTGAAATAAAGGAGGAAGAAAGAGCAGCAACTAATAAAAAGATACATCGATGTTAAGCCGCATGCTAGAAAATCTGCCACTAAACCAGGAGATTTGGTAAAGACAAAACAAAGGGAACGCAAAATGACGCAATTTTTTTTTTGGTGCTGAAGTTAGTGGAGAAAAGAGTGGGCAAGAATTCTTTTACGCTGATTAATTGCGCCAAATTTAATCAAGTGACGGTAACTGTTGAAGGAGGGACAGAACAGACATGACCACTAGCTCACGAGGTTGTTGAGTGACGCGGTGCAGCTGCAAGATTTTCTCTTGACCACCGTTGCATAGGTAAGATGGCGGAGCCAGACAACCCTGCCACTGTCTTCACTTCGCCTCACCTTTATTTATTTAAGGACCGCCATTTTGAGGCATTACAGAAGAGGCACGTGCTTTTAATACAGAAACTAGATCGTTTATTTTTTCATGATATGTGCGATGTGACTTTGTCTAGGAAGGTTGATGGGCAGGTGATGGCTGCGATTTAATGGGGAAGGTCGTTTCAGTGAGTTGCTAAGCTTTCTATATAGACGAAAATGAAGTCGTGCGAGCTGAGGACGCAGAGGGAAGCGCTGCCTATTCTGGCTATGCCGCTGGCTATGCATCGACAACACCAACGGAGTCTGCATCCGAACTACCCGACACACAGTCCGCCGCTCGGAAGCAGTTCACCAAAACGCCATTGCTACTCCGCAGTAGGCACGAGCGAATGAGAAGACTGACAGCGAGGTATCAAGACTACTAGTTGCTTCAAAGGCAAAAGAAAGGCGAGCTTGCCTAGGGTCGAGTAGGTCGCGCGCGAAAGTTCTGAAGTTCGACTTTAATGCCAAACCATTAGGAGGGCTATGAAGGCGAAAACTCTTTGGTGATAATAATAATTTTTGGTGGCGCAATTACAATATTGCCACAATCGTTTGATCTTCATCGAGCTCTAATCATATGGAATCCACTACAGAAAGCTTTATCATTCAACTTTGCTCTCCTTTACCCACACTACACCACAACTGAGCTCTGCGCTTCAAATTGCTCTCCATTACCCGCAAATGAAAGGAACCATGAGTACAGTCTTTGTTGTCTACGCCTTTCTTTCTTAGTCTGGTCCTTCGCTTTCTCAAACTCAGCCATCTCGATACAAAGCGACTTCGCCGTTTTCTCTCGTTTATTTCTGCGCCGTACAATATCGGAGCTTTCACGATGACCACCGTAGTACTCCTTGTTTTCGTTCCAATTTAATATAATAATAATAATAATAATTGTTTTTTTGGGGGGGAAGGAAATGGCGCAGTATCTGTCTCATATATCGTTGGACACCTGAACCGCGCCCTAAGGGAAGGGTAAAGGAGGGAGTGAAAGAAGAAATTAGCTGCAGGGCTGGCCGGGAGTCGCAGAGGACTGCCACAGGACCAGGTGGGAGGGCCGCCATGAGGTCAGCCGCCAGGTGGAGTCCTGCCAGCTCGGCCGCTGTCGAACAATTTTCATTCTGCGTTTCTAGCGCGGTGCTAAGTGCTGTCTTGACATTTACTTGGCCTCATGCCTGGATGGCAGCCGTGTGTCGGTTGTTTGATCTTCGAAAAACAGCGTTGCTGACCGTAATGGATCGCTTTAAGCTTGTTTCACTAACGCGTTAGATCAGACCTGAAGCAATTTGTACCCTGTCAAATTGACCACTGAGTCTTCTCTGCTAGCGAACGAGTGCAATAGCGATAGAAACCCGCTCTCGTCAGAAGCAGTTTTCATGCTGTTTGGCACCGGAACCTTTCTTTATTTTATGCAGACTGCACTGCTGACCGGGGTGTCAAATTTTTGGCTTTTATTACGATTGGAAAATCAACGAAAAAAAAATATAGATGATTCCTTCCTATGGTATTGCATTCCAAGAATGAAAGAGAAGTTTTCTCTGGCAGAAAACGAAAACAAGCACTGCTGAACGGGACGACTTCTCGGCACTTCATGAAAGTAGGGATATTTACTCAGTGCCACGACTATAGCTTTCTACCGAGGTGATGAAAAATTTTCTTTGGTTGCCCTTTTTGATATAATATGTGCTCTGCGCTATCATCAGTAGTATTCCAATCTGGTATTAAATTTAAGATATGCCACATGCAAGCAGATATTTCGTGGTTGCGCTGGCCCTTTTAGCCATGATTTTTAAGCGGACTAGCTTAAACTACCGAAACGCACTTACGCGCGCAAATCCGGAGTTGTCAACTTTAACAAGAACGCGTGAACTCCTGGTCAAGATAAAGTAATGAACCTGGAGTAAATCGTCGTAAAGCCAACTATACATAGACTCACTGTGGTCGGGAGGTTGATATAGCCAATGCAGTACACCTCTACGTTAATTTTAAGCAGATACATCATTACCGCCGTCAGTTCAAATGCGCAGTACGCCACAGGTCTCTCTCAGTGTTTTACAGTTACTCTTGTCCTTCGCCTGGCGCTCAAACCTTATGCTCAGGAGCTTCGTTGTCACATAGCTAAATCTTTTTGTCTGTTTTTCTTATTGTGTTTTATATTCCTTGGCATTCAGTACG
The DNA here is from genome assembly GCA_030143305.2 of Amblyomma americanum. NCBI lineage: Eukaryota > Metazoa > Arthropoda > Arachnida > Ixodida > Ixodidae > Amblyomma > Amblyomma americanum. The sequence continues at coordinate 22,873 of JARKHS020034560.1, forward strand.
CTGCTCGTCGAAGAGGATTCGTCAGGCACTCGCGCAGTATGTGAAACAAAGTCTGTTCTTTATCGCGTAGAAATAATGAACCGCCGGATTTACTAAAGCACTTTCTGCGCGCAAAATGGTGAGAGCAATAATGTTTCTTTCAGCACAATACGCAACAGCTATTCCTGGAACGACACTCCGTTTGCCTTGAGCGAGCAAGGGTTTTATTTGTGAGCTTAATCGAAGTGAAAAAATAAGCTATAAGCATTTTGTTCGCGGTGCTACACTCCGGCTGTGTATTGCAGAAGATGCGGTTTTTATAGCGTCTCTACATCCACTTTTGTCGACACCGTAAAAATAAGGTTCCTCGGAAGGAAAAGCTACTCTTCTGAGCTCAACTTACGTGTCTCGCTGACTTTATTTCTCAGAGTGAATTTTACACAGCGGCGACACGATCAACAAGCAGGCGATCAGCATGCACAGCTTGTAGCATGAGAGCAGACAGCCGCCTTGAGCGTGTGGTTCACCTAGTGAATCGTGCAAATGTCGCACTGCAATGCTGTCTGCGACATCATATACTGTCGATGCGACGCATCCGCGGGTGGCGCTGAGTTAGTCGATAAACGATGCGTTCAGGGTTCCAAACATGTGTCGTCCACCGCGTAGTACAAATATTTTGCAAAATTTCAAGGTAGAGTAGCCACCCGTATAAATCTGATTTCTTTATGTGTCTGACATGGGAAGTACGCTAACAATTTTCGCGCCCCTTTTTGAAATGGAATATTTTTGAACCATCTCTCTGATTCCTATGCTTTGCTATCAGACCATGTACGTTGGAAAAAGCGGCACGCAGCCACACTAGGGACAATGCGCAGACTCCATGGTCGAAAGTCAATAAACGACCTCAGCGATGGTGTAATGATTTGGATATCCTCTTCGCATGCAGGAGGTACGGGGTTCGATGCCGGGTGCTGCCGGGTACCCTCCGGTGATAGTGCGGGTATAAGCTTTAGCCTGGCCTCCTGCTCAGCTGCTCTGGAGCGAAAAGCTTGAAAGTGGGTCTTGGGCTCCACCTGGTGCGAATAAAAACACCTTGTTCCATGACGCTGTTTTGCCAAAGCTGCTCTTGCCCCACAAAAATGCAACATCATCATCATTAAGTCTCCATAAAACTAAAATTATGTCGATTGGTCATTTATACGAAATGAACCTCAAATGTGCTGGGTAATTATTATTAGTTTGTGGGTGTGGTTAATAAATCAGTGGAGTATTTCTTTTTTTTGGTTGGCCGTTTCTTTCCTGTTATATGTGATCTTCTTCGAGAAGTAACAGAGTCACAGTGGACTGTGCCCTTAAGTTCTGCGAATCCGATTACCCGTCAGCCAATTCAGCTTTATAACTTTAACGCTTTAATTGGGTGTCTTGTCTGAATTTTCTAAGCCATGTAGCATTCTAGCAATTGTCAGTTTAAAGGCAACTCAGACCCGTTTTGACATACACGCATATTTCTGATACTTTCACGCTTGGTCAGAGAACCATCTGCCAAGCATTTCATGCGAGATTAGCGGAACATCAGGTCAGGGGGGAGCTCCTACGCATATCACCGGTGGGTACCCGGCGGCACTGGGAAATCGATACCCACATTTCCCACATGCTTGGAGGACGCTTTAACCACGGGGTAACTATTGTTATACTGTTCTGCAGGCTTCTAATTTTTTGTGTGGAAATTGGTAGCCGAGAGGCGTTTTGCTTCAGCACAAGAGATTTTCTGGTTTCGTGGGCTCTATCCAGGTGACTTTTATAGGCAGCATTGTGTGTGACGTCACGAGATGCACGCATGTCTGTAAAATATCGAGATTTTTTTGGGTCTTGTTGGGACAAATATTGATCGAGTTACTGTCACTCGCAGTCAATGATTTAGCGTTCAACACGCACACTAGAGCTTTTCCAAAGTAAAAGTGGCATTCCGTTTATTAGTCGTCACGTCGCACTTTGGTGTAAATTAAATTTCGATTCAATTTTTCTTGTTCATTAAGTTTCTAGTTATTTTTTCTGACAGGGCCAGTTCAATAACTAGTTCCAGTATATGTAATACATTATTAAACTCAAAAAGTTCGACTATTGTCTGATGTTGTAACCCAAACTTCCAGACCACTTCAGAATTCTCTTGTTCATTACTGCCATTCAAAATGAAGCAGTAAAAATTGCTGAGAAAACTAACAACCGGTAAAATGCTAAATTTCGGAGGCGCAACACTTATTGCCAGACTAGCATTAACACATTTCTTCATAATTTGCAGTAATATTCATGGTCTTTAACATCGTCATTCCTCTCAATCAAAAGTTCAAAAAACGCCAAGGCGGCTTGATTGTGTTTAGTAATTATTAATGTTCCTACCACAATGAAAGCTTACATGTATTATATTCATGGTCAAGCGCTAACCCGCACAACGTTCAAAGGCATTTTTTTATTGACGGTTACAACTATAGCGGAAAATTTCTAATCGTTTCTTATGTGTGTATTTATATATAGTGATAACATAGTTGCTGCAGTCCACTGTAATTTTGTATTCGTGTACTCTTTCCTGGCGTCAAATGTAATGAATGGTATACTGATGGCAGTGCTGGTTTGGTGGTTATTATTGTGCTCATTATTACATTGTGTGCTGATTTTACTGTGTTGCTGCTGTGCAACTCCTGTATTTTTCTTTTGTTTTTCATGTCTCATTGATATTGCCGAAATTACGCCTTGGCACCTTCTAGGTTTTCCGAAAACGCGACCATTGACATCATCCGTGCTTAAAATGGCTCGTCTTAAGTGGATCTAAGCCGCTTTAGGTATCGAAATATACTTCTAACTTACATTGCCGTCTCGCAAGGACAAAATTCTGTATTAGCACTATTCCATCAATAACATCCACAAAGACCCGTTAAGTGTTTAGATGTAAAATACAGCTTGGAAAAAAAGTAAACCGGCGGCTTGGTTGCAAGGAGGAAGAAATGGCAAGTTAGAGGGTCAAATTTGGAGCGGAAGCCATTTCAGCGCTAAAAGCAAATTGACAAGATCGCAGTTGGGAGGAAGTGAAAACTAGCCCAGTTGACCTTCATTTCGAAAACGAAAAGACGGGCCTTAGGAAAGGCTGATTGATCCTGCCGGTATTTCCTCTCTGGTATCTGATATTTGTCGTTTAGTGCATGGGTTTCATTTGTCGTGGGTGGCATGTCTGAAGTGTAGGGAACAAGGGTCATAGCACAGAGCCAACAACCTAACTAAGGGCCCCGTTCCCAGCGTAATTAATGTTTAGTTATTGTTATCTACTCTGTGATTGGGCGCACGCTTCTCACCATAGAAAGCGCTACAATTTTACTAAGCTATTAGCTCGGAGAAGTGGACTAAAAAAGAAAGACATTTCACGAGAAGTTTATCTAAGCCGCCTCGCCGTCTCTTGACATTTGCAACTCAAACGTGCCGGACGTCAGCGGCAGAGCGGTATTTTGCCATGCTGGGTGAAGCGAAATTATCTCGTGCGGAACAAATGGAAAACTTAAGCTTCTTGCTTGCGGTCACCATGGGCGGAAACATCGGCAACATTCTATATTGAGCACGCTGTCAGTTTCTAAAGGGGAAATTGCTCACCAAGTGAACATCGTTAACGCTGCATTGCGTAAAACGGCGAGCAAATAGAGTATCGACGATTCCAGCAGGAAACGCTCAATGTTCTTAGGCTCTAATATATGTGCGGTCGCACTGTCGTTGATTTCTCAAGTGAAAACTATCTCCAAGCGGCTGAGATCCATAACTTAAATCCCACAATGATGAGTGCGTTGCGGTGTTTGTACCCGTGAATGCGTTAGCGAATGCGTGGCGGAGCTCCACTGGACGTTACTGGTGTGGAGAAATGGCTTCAGAATCTCACAGCTGCTAGCTGTGTGCATTTTTAAACATTCGACACACACATCCGAGTGACCCTCATAGGAGACCACCGCACGCTGCACGGTTTGGGACACAGTGACCGGTTAGGGTGCTTGCCTGGCGTCTGCTGTGCCGTGCAGAGTTTCGCACGGCAGCTCCCGTCGCACGTCAGCCTTCGCCCGGTGGACAGGGCGCTTACGGGAAGCGAATGAGGGCCGCGGACGATCACCTTCACTGACCCGAGCGACCGGGTGGATGCGAAGAGCATTGTTTTTCATGTTAGTTCAAGTATGCGCGAGGCTATCCGGGGCAGTAAAACATTTACTTCATTAAACAAAGGCTTCTTATAGTGTTTATTGACGCATCTCAACTCTTTCCTGCCGGCTTGCGACCACTAAAGAATTCAATTACTACGCCACATGAGCCGAAGCTCAAAAAATAAAACAGGTCAACACAGTGAGGATGATTCCTGCTCTGTGCGCAGTTTGACAGTGGTTGAAGTCGAACGTGTGACAGAAATTTAACCGTTCGATTGACATTGCCAGCAAAGCTCCCGTGATGAAGACAAACGGGAAGAACATTTCTTTAGTGGTCGGTGTTTTGCCTTTGATCTTCAATTTTCAAATTGCAACTCTCGCTTCAAGCAAAAGAAACCGTTTGTATTTGAGACTTACTGCAGGTGTGAGTACACTGTTACGAGAAGCGTACAGTATCAATGCACTGACTGTACGTACCCATATCCCAGGGCATCTTTTATTGTATTATTTTATTATAGCATAATATTTATCGTTATTTCACCTACGCCCTGATGCTTGCACAGTATACCTCTACGTACAGTCTGTAGAACGAATCGAACGTTGCGTTTAGTAGTGATATTATCCATCTGGTGGCTAACCGATGTGCTTAGTGCCGTTTCCATCCATGGCGCCCTTGCAAGTGTTAGTGGATTCCTTGCTCACAACGTTCGCTGCCAGCTGGATGAAAACCGCCGCGTACTGAGATCCGTTCCTTATTTTTCTTCCCAGCTGCAGCACTGCGCCACCTTCTCGCCATGTGTCCAGTGTGTTGCTAAGAGATTCCTGCTCCTCCTGAAGAAATCAAGCGAAACATGCTGGAAGTGGATTTAATCTCATTAAAGGAGAGAACGGTCTCCAAGGAACGCGAAAAGAGGCGAAGATGTATTGGTTCATGGGTGCCGACGATCGCCTTATTTCACTTGCACACCCCGCAGTACGCAAGTTTCAAAACAATACTCAAAATCAGGATATGCACTGCGAAAACAAATATCGATTTCTGATGTAGCTCGCGCTTCCTGGAGAAGTTTGTACACCGCCACTGCACTAAAACGGCAGTTAATGAATATGAGTGGAATATGCTTGCTTTGTACCGCTCGTCAGTGCATTGCTGGGAGGCTTATTTAAAATAACTTGGGTCCCTTCAAGTTGCGATGGCGCCGATATTTCTCGCTATGAAGGAAACGGATGCCGTATCTGTCTCACGAGCAGCTTAGTGCAAAGCTACTCGAAGTGGATTCCTTAAAGTGTATACTAAGATGTTATAAGCGAAGGTCTAAGATTGACCAGAATGGATGGTGAAAAAATCCTTGTGGTGCGCCTTTCCGCTTGCGGAAATAAAGCCACCGTCGCAGCAGGGAAGTCTGGTTTCAGAGGCGTGCTTCCGAATGCCTTCGTATCGCTTCAGGCTGCACAACTCAATAACGAAGTTCGGCACCGGGAACCTATGCGGTACAGGAACCACGGCTATGAACGAGAAGATATTGCCACCTGGTAGCGATAGTCTATAGCTGCCGGAAGCCCCCACACGGATTCTGCCTGTTCTTGTATCGAACGCAGGAGACGCATATGGCCACCTCTCGTTACGAAGGAGCTAGCTGCTCGAGCTGCCAGTGCAACGATGTGTTGGTCATGTTGATTGTTATGAAAGTTTTTCCCGGACGAAAGGTTACAGAAGGCATGGTTACTATAGTGACGAGATGAATTGTCAAACTTAGCTGACTGCATGTGCAGTGAGTTCATGTGTCACAGAGGGAAGAAAACAAGTGATAATAGATAACACTATAGAAAGCTTTAAGAGCGTGAGCTCTTCCTCATCACGTTTGGATATTTCGTGGGATCTGCGACCACCGTGACATCACAACGCCATCTGTGGCAGCAACTGCTCATCACGTTTCGAGATTTCGTGGGCGACCACGTTTCGCCGCCTAACAAGTGTTATCGCACAGCGCGGGACGCGCCTGCATCTATCCGAAGTTTCTGGCAAGTCATCGATGCTTCTATTCGCTGTCTGTTGTAGACGAACCTCAAGTTATCTGATTTCATCGCCTGACGCGAATGGTGTAGAACTTTGTGGAAGGCAGGCGCGTCCCAATGATTAGTCTGAAACATACGACGACTGCTATATAACAGCCGACGCGCTTGACCCGCGGATCAGATTTTCGCCGTTACGCTGCCCATCGCCTTCTGAGGCCCTGCTGCCCGTGCCCCGGCGCCCGGCCGCTGCCGCGGTGTCCAGGGCTTGGTGAAGATGGACCTTCCGCCGCCTGCGACGCGCCCCACAAAGGCGCAATGCTTCAACTTTAACGTACCGGTACCCGTGCCGGTGGACGACCTGACCGATGCCATCGAGGAGGTCGTCGAAGTCGGGGGGCTGCAGTATTTGCAGCACCTCGGCGGAACTAAGGTCCTGGCAGCTCTCAGTTCGATGGCGCAAGTCACGAAAATGTTGGCCGCGGGCTCTCTGCTCGTGGCCGGTCATCAAGTGCCGCTGGTTCAGCTTGCTGCGCCAGTGGTGTTCGTAACGGTCCGGCGACTTGCACCAAGCGTGAGCGACGACGCGCTCGCAGCCGCCCTGAGCCCCTTTGGCAAGGTCAGGGCAGTCACGGAACCCGTTTTCAAGTCAAGGAGCCAAGTTCGCAGCGGCGCTCGTCTGGTGAAGCTCGACATGCAGCGGGCGCCACCGAATTTCATCACCGTCGCGGGTCACCGTGCTATGTTGGAATACCGTGGAATGAGGAAGGTGTGCGCCCGTTGCGGCGTGGAAGGTCACCTCGGTGCCGCCTGCACCGCCCCGCGCTGCGGCCGCTGTGCTGCGTACGGTCACGAGGCGGACTCATGCCAAGCAGCCTGCAAGCGGTGTGGCGGGAATCACGTCACGTCAGACTGCATCGCGCCGCGTTCCTACGCGGCCGCCCTCGCAGCTCCGAGGAGTACGCCGCAAGTCCCGCTCGGGGCAACCTCGGCTCCTTGCCGGGACGAAGTGGATGACACCAGGTCCATAACCACCCTCGCTGAGGACTCGGGAGAGCCCAGGTCGCCTGGCACTCTATTGACTGACGAGACAGACCAAACTTCTACCGAAGAGGGTTCGAAGGACTCTACGTCGTCAGATGGCCTGTCTGACCTGTAAAACTGGAAGCTGCCTTGTTGCACGCGCAGCCAACTCCATCTGAGAGACAGCAGAGCGCTACGGAGTCCGAGTTGGAGGCTCCTGAGGTAGCGGACATACCGAGGGTAACCAATGAGCCCCAGAGCGCTAGCCCCGAAGCCCTGGCTCAGGTAAGCACCAGTGTCCCAAAGACGCAACGCCCGAGCCCCCGAAAGACTAGCGCCTGCCCGTCTCATAAGGGGCAAGAGCCCGATGAACCAAAGCGTCAGCGCTCCTCGTCGGACAGCGGTCCCTCTGCGACAGTTACCACTGCCCCAAAGAAAAAAGTAAAAAAGACGACAGAGGATAGAGCGGAGATGGATTTCTCGGATTTCGACGATTAGCGGCCATGGCTTCACCGAAGAATTTCCCCGGCCGCCTTGGCCGCCCTACCTTCCTCGGCCCTGCCCTTATCGCGGCGGCCGAATTAGCGCCGCGCACCCGGCCAGCGCCGATAGCGACCTGCTCCCGTCGACACCAGCAGAAATTCGACGCGCCTTCGACGATGGACGTGATAAGGTGCCGGTGCTGTGTCACGCGGCGGGCCATAGACTACTGTGTCGATGTGTCCCTGCTGCATGTGTTTTCGCCACAAGTTCATCGGTTGGTGCAAGCACTGTTGGTGGCGGCAAGCCCAGGTGTGAGTGGTATGTGTTGTGTGTTCACCATGAACCAGAGCGCCCTGCGCTCCACACGAACCATGCGTGCCACGGACGCCTTTTTCGGCAGTCAGGGAAAGACGCTTCTCGGACTACAACCACGTAGCCTGTGCTATAGCGTCTACAGGGACTTACCTACTATGGCAGCATCCTCGAGGCTCCCAGGTCCATCGCCCGTTCTGCGACCACCGCCGCACCACACGACTTGTGAGTCGGTCAACGCTGCTCTTTTGTTGGTTGTAATATTTCCCAAGTGTTAATGATTTTGTTCCTCTGGCAAAATATGGCTGAGATTCATTTTATTACCTTCAATGTCAGAGGTTTTCGAGCTCTAGCCAAGCAGCTAGAAGTTATGCACCTCGTTCGCTCAGTAGGCGCAGATTTACTTTTCTTGCAAGAATGCAATTTTCGTACCCCAGCAGATGTGTCAGCATTTCGTAGGCGATTCCATGTCGACGCTTTTTTTTCGTTGACCACCTCTCAACCATGTGGGGTTGGTGTGGTTTTTATTACAAACACCTACAGGACGAGCGCACATTGCACTTTCGGTCTTGATGGTCGCGCCATATTTACTGATATATTCATGGACAATCAGAAAACTCGTTTCATTAACGTATACGCGCCGGCCAGACGCAGTCTGACGAACGATTTTTTTAAAACAATTAATACCTATATCGACCTGAACGTGCAGTGTGTGCTCATTGGCGACTTTGTGTACTAGATTCTTGGCGAGATCTACGCGGCCCAGGCCAAGGTTCCTCAAACTACAATGCCAGGAAACTCGAGGGTTTAGTGAGACGCTTTAAGCTAACAGATGCGTGGGTTGCCCTTAATGACGATGACTTTGTGGCCACGTGGAAGCGAGGCCGCTCTGCTAGCCGTCTTGATCGAGTTTATCTCCCTCCTGCCCTCGTACCACTTCTCCGCGCATGCGAGACTGTAAGCCCGCCGCCAGGCGTCCAGGGAATCAGCGACCACGCATTTGTGTCAGTACGCGTGAACGCATCGCCCGGAAGGTCGGCCGACCAGAGTAGGTGGAGAATGGACCCCGCGCTTCTGCACGATAAGTTAGTTTGGCCTGCCTTCGCCTAGCACTAGCAGAGACCCTCCCAAAGGTCGAAGACCTGACTCCGGACGAGTGGGACGAACTAAAAACCAGTTGGCGTGAGATTCTAGTAAGGGAAGGCAAAGCCAGGCGCGTTAGAATAACTGTCGAACTTAACGACTTGCTGCGGCGCATTCGCATCGTTGAGGCCGGAGGCACTCTGACGCTCTTCATGAGCGAGTACCTTTAATCGCAGTGCGTGCGATATTACAGGCTCCTAGCTCGGAGCTCGAGTAATTCGCCCGACCCAACAACGTCCCCTCGAGTAGCGGCAGAAGAACTCCGTCGCGCCCGAGAGGGGGAACACGACAACAAAGGACTTTCACGAATTGAAGGCGTGATCTTGCCAGACGGCCGGCACTCCAGTGCCCATTCAGATATTGATCAAGTGTTCACGGCCCACTACGCCTCGTTGTTCTCCTCTGAGCACGCCAGCAGAAATGTGGATTTAAGGAGCAGGGCTCGGGACTTGTGTGGGCGATACACGTGCCCGGAAATAAATGAAGCAGCGCTCTGCGACCCAGCCAGTATGGAAGAAGTGCGAGCGGCGCTAGCTCGTATGAGGGCGTCCGCAGCTCCCGGCCCAGACGGAATTCTTGCCGGGTTCTAATCGACATTCTTCGAGATTCTCGGCGAGCACTTGACAGCCATAGTGAATTCAGTGCTTCTGGAGGGTGTGAAGCCGTCGTCCTTTTCATTGGGGCACGTGGTTCTCATCCCCAAGCCAGATAAGCCCCTCTTAGACCCAAGTTCGTGGAGACCAATAACGCTCATCAACACAGACTACAAAGTTGTCGCTACGGTTTTAACAGACCGCTTGAAGCCGTGCTTAGGCGATGTGGTCAGCCCTCTCCAGAGCTCGCCAGTCTTGGGTAGATCAATCTTCACTTCACTGGCTCTCACACGTGACCTTTTTGCGTACGCTCAGGCAAAAAAACTGAACGGTTGTTTCATCTCCCTCGATCAAAGCAAAGCCTTCGATAGAGTCGAGCATGACTACTTGTTGACAGTCTTGTCATGTCTGGGCCTTCCGGACAAATTTACTAACTTAGTAGGTGCTCTATTCGGGGCTGTCTAGTCAGCAGGTTTTAAATGGGGCGTTGAGCGGGGAAATTTGTGTGACGCGTGGAGTTCGACAAGGTTGTCCCCTCTCTCCCGCTCTCTTCGTGCTCTCGCTGGACCCTCTGCTCCGTGCAGTTGAAGACCACCCCGCTATCCGAGGTTTTCTCCTTCCGGGGCAGGAAAGAGTTTCTGTGTCTGCTTAGGCGTACGACATCTCCCTTTTCTTGCGAGATGCGGACAGTTTCCTTGCTTCCTGGCAAGTTTTCAACGAGTATGCAGCCCTCTCAGGTGCGCAATTGAACACCACAAAGAGCCAAGCCCTGGGCTTTGGCACGTTTCAGGACCCCTTGCCCGGTGGAATCCAGTTCGTCGATTGTGTGCGAGTTTTAGGAATCGTGTTCACGCCAGCAGGTGTGTCACCGAGAACGTGGGACGACGCTATCACTCGAGCGCGACGGGCCATAGACTCGATTGCACACCTAGAACTAACTTTGAACGCCAAGGCACTTTTCTTCCGTACGTGCGCAGCTGCGTACGCTTGCTTCGTTGCGCGTGTTGCTCCACTGCCGCGTCGCGTGGCAGGGAAGCTGAACTCGCTCGCAGGACAAGTCCTGTGGAACGGAAAGCCGGCCCCAGTGTCCCGTCAAATGTTGGCTGCGGAACGCGATAGAGGAGGTTTGAACCTGCCCTCCTGGCAGGCAGCAGCGCGAGCTTTCGCCACCAAAGCAGTTCTCGACCTACTAGCGGCCCAAATGTACAGAGGTCGATCACTAGTCCTGTATTGGTTGGGTACTGGGAGTCAACTGTTCCTAACGCAGCGACACACGGGGCCACAAGCAGAGCAACCTAGGCCCATTTACAAAGTGGCAACTGACTTTTTCCGGTTCTGGCTAAGCCAGTTCCCGGACACGGATATACGCGAAACACCAGTGGCACGCGTTAGTGCGGCGGTTGCTGTTTTGGATTTCAGTATTGATCAGGCAGAAAAAAACTTCTCCTAGAAAATGGCAGGCCTTTGCATCGAGCCTGTTGCCAAAAGAATTACAAGACTTCGAATGGCGTCGCCGTTGGCAAGCACTGCCGACGAGAGAGCGTCTCGAAAGATGGGGCATCGTGCCAAACGCGCGCTGTACCAACTGCGGCGCTGTTGAGACACAGCGGCACACCCTGGAAGACTGCGTCGTAGCGCGTACTTTGTGGCTCCTGATCTACAGGATGTTTAGGGTGCGCCCGCGTCAGCGCAACTCGCGAAGGCGCTCATCCTTTGAGCACCTTGTGGTAGCAGTGGTTTTTTACGCGCTTTGGAAGCAGCGAGGCTTGGCCGAAGTGCGCAGAAGACGGCAACGCGCCATGTTTCCGCTCTTGAGGAGGGTGCTCCTCATTTTGTACCAATTTCTAGAGGAAGAACTAACAGTGGGCGGCAAAGCGCTGTTTTTGCGGCGCTGGTACATTCTAACAAAGTGATGCTCCCAATCATGCAATACTAGTCAATACTCGCTAAGTTTGCCCTGGGTTGGTTGTGGTAACGGGTATCATCCATCCCCTTACCCAGTTATGTACACATCTGGGAACAAGTGTTGTACGCGCATGGTAACTTTCCCCCTCCCTTTACCCCCCCCCCCCGTCTTCCCCTCTTTTAAACCATCGCGTACTGAGATGTATGTTTAATTTGGAAACATGCCGCGCCATGGTATTCATTGTACATAGATTGTTGGCCTGTTCCGTTTCTGTTTGTATCTGTGCATATTGGTGACTCGTTTGCGCATATTTTGCTTCTTTTTGAAATTACATTATGTACTCTTCGTGACTGCCAGTGTTCTTATGTAAATATGGTCTGGTGTACCAAAAAATCCTCTTTATACCGTTGTGCTGTAAGTGTGGCCTCTTTTTATGGGCACAGGTTCGTCCAATAAAAGTTAATTTTGTCATTAACAGTATTGCTACTGTGTTCTTCAACGTCACCACCACGTGACATCTGGTGAAGGAGCTTATTTTTTTTGTTCGTGTACCGGACGCCCCCGACAAGCCTTGATCTAAGCCCGGACCGCAAAGAGAACACCAACGTAGTCCCGGACAATCGAGCAAGCCGCCGTCTTCAACAGCTGCCCCCGGAGCACGGACTTCTACCTGCGAAAACCAAGAATATTGTGGCCGAGGCAATCCCAGTGGCAGCCCCAGTGTCCCCCATCGTGCTGCAGCAGCACAGGGAACCACCGACGTTCCGTGGTTCCACATTTGAGGACCCGGAAACCTGGCTGGAAACATATGAGAGGGTCGCTACGTTTAACAGCTGGGCAAGCGACGACAAGCTGCGACATGTCTATTTCGCATTGGAGGACGCCGCCAAGACGTGGTTCGAGAATCGAGAAGCCACCTTGACGACGTGGGACCTGTTCCGAAGCAGCTTCCTGCACACATTTACAAGCGTCCTGCGAAAAGAGCGAGCCCAAGCTCTACTGGAGACCAGAGCGCAGCTGCCGAATGAGACGATCGCAATCTTCACTGAATAAATGAGCCGTCTGTTCCGCCACGCCGACCCGGAAATGTCCGAAGAGAAGAAACTCCGCCTACTGATGCGTGGTGTAAAGGAGGAGCTTTTCGACGCAATGATACGAAGCCCACCGACGACCGTAGAAGAGTTCCTTCGCGAGGCCACCAGCATTGAGAAGACACTCGAAATGCGGAACCGACAATTCAACCGCCGCAGGAACTCGACAAACTACGCCGGAGTTCAGTCGCTGGCCACCGACGACCTGCGCGAGACCATCAGGGCAGTCGTACGAGAGGAGCTTCAAAGGATCTTCCCTTCATCGCAACCTCAAGTGGCCTCAGTCGCCGAAATTATCAAAGAAGTCCAGCGATCGCTGGGAGTTTCCGAGGTACAACCACAATCATCGCAGCCCCAGCCAGAAGCGATGACCTACGCCGCCGTCGCCCGCCGTCGAGGTCCCCCTCCACGACCGCGCCAGGACCCTGGAACGCCAAAATTCCGTCGACCACCGCCGCCGCCGCCAACACGCCCACCCGTCGACCAGCGCAGCTACCCGAGGAAGACCGACGTTTGGCGCGCTCCTGGCCACCGCCCGCTCTGATACCACTGCGGGGAAGCCGGCCATGTGTACCGCCGATGCCCATACCGCGACCTGGGATTGCGAGGGTTCGCCGTGGACGCACCACGCCCTCGGGAGGCGAACGCCCTCGTGATATCGCATACTACCTCGCCGCTACTCAGTGGAGCCCTCGACGGCCGTCCCGGTCGCCGTCACCAGGCCGCTACCTGTCGCCGCAGCGCCGTCTATACACTGGCCCAGCACGGGGCCGCCCTGCGAGCCCATATCCGGAAAACTAAAAGCAGCAACCGATGGAGGTGCGGTTGCTGTTCGTCGAACTGACGAAGATCCTCCGCCGCCGACGAAGGTGAAGCAGAGACCATCTCGACGACATAATAACGACACGCAGCCGTCCCGACGAAGTCAGGAAGCCGAGACTACACCGACGAAAGACGACTTGACGACGCGACGTTCCAACTTCAGTTCAACACGACGCAGCCGCGATCCGGCGCCAAGACCTAACTGCAACGCCAGACAAAGAACCACCGACCTCGACGTGCTTCTTGACGGCCACGCAGTTACCACCTTAGTGGACACAGGGGCTGATTACTCCGTAATGAGTGGACACATCGCCGCCCGTTTGAAGAAAGTTAAGACCGCATGGGAAGGCCCTCAAATTCGGACCGCTGGAGGACACCTCATCACGCAGACTGGAATCTGCACGGCAAGAATAACCATTCATGACCGCACTTACCCTGCCACCTTCGTTATCCTCCAACAGTGTTCACGAGACGTCATTCTCGGTATGGACTTCCTGAACCAACACGACGAAATCATCGACCTGAAGTCGAAGTCAATAACGCTGTCGGAAGATAAAGCGATACCGCCGGAGAGCCCTCGTAGTCACCACGCCTTGAGTGTGCTCGAAGATCAAGTGAGCATCCCGCCTCGCTCCATCATTGTTATTTCGGTCGGAACCGAAATACCCGCTCACGTAGAAGGTGTCATCGAAGGCGACCAACGTCTACTGCTAGACCGTGAAATTTGCGTCGCAAGAGGGATCGCTCGACTGCATGTAGGGACAACTGAAGTGTTGCTGGCAAACTTCAGCCAGGAGTTCAAGCGCATCAACAAGGGCACGACGATTGCGTACATCGAGGAAATTCTGGAAACCGGTAATGCGTTTGTCCTCTCGGATTCCGTCGCATCTATCCCGACGACCATGGTTCCCGAACCAGACTACGACATTAATACAAGTCTCCCCGTGATTAAGCAACAGCAGCTCAGAAGTCTGCTCCGACGATACAAAGTCTGCTTTTCGACGTCATCGAGGATTCGACAAACGCCAGTCGCCAAGCATCGCATAATCACCAAGGAGTGCGCTCGACCACTCCGCCAGAACCCTTACCGAATTTCGCCACGAGAACGTGAAGCTATAAGAGAACAAGTCGACGAAATGCTGCGCGACGACATCATCCAGCCGTCGAAAAGCCCGTGGGCATCCCCTGTTGTCCTGGTGAAGAAAAAGGACGGAACCCTACGTTTCTGCGTCGATTATCGTCGTCTGAACAAGATCACGAAGAAGGACGTATACCCCCTCCCACGGATAGACGACGCATTGGATCGGCTCTGCAACGCAAAATACTTCTCGTCGATGGACCTCAAGTCTGGCTATTGGCAAATAGAAGTCTACGAAAAAGATCGCGAAAAGACCGCCTTCATCACCCCAGACAGCCTCTACGAGTTCAAGGTTATACCATTTGGACTGCGCTCGGTGCCTGCAACGTTCCAGCGTGTGATGGACACGGTTCTTGCAGGATTGAAGTGGCAGACCTGTCTGGTTTACTTGGATGACGTCGTTGTTTTCGCCGCAAATTTCGACGATCACCTTAGGCGACTTGCCACAGTACTAGAGGCCATCAAGTCATCAGGGCTCTCTCTGAAGCCAGGAAAGTGCCACTTCGCTTACGATGAGCTTCTGTTCCTAGGCCACATCATCAGCAATTCTGGAGTCAACCCTGACCCGCAGAAGACAGCTGCCATCGCACTGTTCCCGCAGCCCATCGACAAGGCAGTGCGTAGATTTCTTGGCATGTGTGCCTACTGCAGGCGATTCGTCAAGTACTTTTCACGCATCGCTGAGCCGCTGACACTGCTAACTAAATGTGACGTCGAGTTCAAGTGGGAAACGCTGCAGGCCGACGCATTTCAAGAACTCAAACGATGCATGCAGTCGCCGCCCGTACTTGCGCACTTCGACGAGCACGCCGATACAGAAATCCACACTGACGCCAGTAGCCTAGGCCTCGGTGCCGTCCTAGTCCAGAGAAAAGATGGGCATGAACACGTGATAGCTTACGCTAGCCGGTCGTCATCAAAAGCGGAAGGCAATTATTCTACAACCGAAAAGGAATGCCTCGCCATCGTTTGGGCCACAGCGAAATTTCGCCCTAACCTATATGGCAGGCCATTCAAAGTGGTCAGCGACCATCACGCATTGTGTTGGCTAGCTAACTTAAAGGACCCTTCAGGACGGCTGGCACGGTGGAGCCTCAGGCTACAAGAACACATCACTGTAACCTACAAGTCCGGACGAAAACACTCAGATGCCGATTGCCTATCACGCGCCCCCATTGACCCGCCGCCGCAAGATGACGACGCCTACCTTGGAATAATAAGCGCGGAAGACTTAGCCGAACAGCAACGAGAAGACCCGGAGCTAAAAGCCCTAGTCAATT
Source organism: Amblyomma americanum (assembly GCA_030143305.2). NCBI lineage: Eukaryota > Metazoa > Arthropoda > Arachnida > Ixodida > Ixodidae > Amblyomma > Amblyomma americanum. The sequence goes on from JARKHS020034560.1 coordinate 38,822, forward strand.
ATTTGGAAGGGAACACCGACGTTGTCCCTAGGGCATTCAAGCGTGGATTGTCTTCGTTCACGCTTCAAAACAACCTACTCGTGAAGAACTTCTCACCAGACCGCGCCAGCTATCTTTTTGTTGTTCTGTCGGCGCTGCGTCCAGAAGTACTGCACGCCCTATATGACGATCCGACCGCTGGGCACCCGGGTTTCTCCCGGACGCTATCAAGGATACAAGAAAGATATTACTGGCCGCACCTAATGCACCTAATTGCCGATGTCGCCCGTTACGCCAAGACATGCCGAGACTGTCAGCGACGCAAGACACTACCGACAAGGCCAGCGGGATTACTACAGCCCATCAAGCGTCCTTACCGACCTTTTCAGCAGATCGGGATGGACTTGTTGGGACCGTTTCCAACATCAACTTCCGGAAATAAGTGGATAGTCGTGGCGACGGACTATCTCACCCGCTTCGCTGAAACTAAAGCTCTGCCGAAAGGCAGCGCAGCCGAAGTGGCGAAATTTTTCGTCGAGAACATCCTGCTGCGACATGGTGCTCCAGAAGTCCTCATCACCGACAGAGAAACGGCTTTTACAGCAGAGCTCACGCAAGCCGTTCTGCAATACAGCCAGAAGTCACAGGAGGACAACTGCCTACCATCCGCAGACAAATGGTCTCACGGAGCTCCTGAACAAGACCCTCGACGACATGCTAGCAATGTACGTCGACGTCGAGCACGAGACATGGGATGCGGTCCTGCCGTACGTAACATTCGCTTACAACACGGCGGTGCAAGAAACAACACAGATCACGCTCGACGCCATGCTGCCGCACGTCACTGACGAGGAAAATCTTGACGTCGCTACCTATCTCCAGCGCGCCGAAGAAGCTCGACAGCTCGCCCGCCTACGGATAAAGAACCAGCAGCGTACCGACAGCCGACACTACAACCTGCGACGACGCTTCGTCGAGTACCAGCCCGGCGACCGTGTTTGGGTATGGACCCCGATACGTTGCCGAGGACTGAGTGAGAAACTATTGCGACGCTATTTCGGACCTTACAAGGTCATTCGACGTATTGGCTCACTGGACTATGAGGTCTTGCCAGACGGCATTTCGCATGCGCAGCGGCACCACGCACTATCTGAAGTGGTCCACGTGGTGCGCCTTAAAGCCTTTTACGGACGCTGACGAACTTCCTTATTTTTGTTGTTTTCTTTGCTACGAGTGCTTTTCTATATTTCGTTTGTTTTCAGCATCGGGTCGATGCTTTTCAAGAGGGGGGTATTGACATGTGTACTTATCTTTATCGGGCGACCACGTTTCGCCGCCTAACAAGTGTTATCGCACAGCCCGGGACGCGCCTGCATCTATCCGAAGTTTCTGGCAAGTCATCGATGCTTCTATTCACTGTCTGTTGTAGGCGAACCTTATGTTATCTGATTTCATCGCCTGACGCGAATGGCGTAGAACTTTGCGGCAGGCACGCGGGTCCCAACGATTAGTCTGGAACATTCGACGACTGCTATATAACAGCCGACGCGCTTGACCCGCGGATCAGATTTTCGGCGATCGCCGACCGTGTAGCCTCTTTGTGGGCACAGATTCGCCCAATAAAAGTTAGTTTTGTCTTTCACAGTATTGCTACTGTGTTCTTCAATGTCACCGCCACGTGACAATATATACTCCGACAACGAGGGGCCCCCATCCGGGGACAGTTGGGTTCCGAATTTGGTAGGCAAATAACAACCTACTGCTTGTGGTATAGAAATAAATCCACAATTCAATAATAGGTAAACTTTGTATGCATTATATTACTAATTGAAGCGTTCCCATATCGCACTGCAAGCCGAATTCTAAGTTCACCTTGTCCCCAAAACGAAGCAAATTCTGTTTGGGACGTATCCTGAGGGGGCGCAACTCGACAACGGGTAGACGTGCATTGTAATTTTTTCTGACAGATGGCGCTAGGCGTCGATCGCTCCGAAGAAGCATAGTGCAGAACTATATCGATGCTGGAAAAGGCAGATCAGGAAGGAAACGTTTTATGATAACTCAAGAGGCAGTGCCCTCCTCTTTGTAGCTAGGTCAGGGTGTCTTAGAACGCGCAGGTACAAAAAGAAATTTAACCAAGAAGATGATACATGTGCTGTGTGTGGTAAATCTATAGAAACAATAGGACACCTCATTCTAAAATGTGATCGTATCCATCCCGACGTCGATGCAGGCACAGTCACTCTTCCTGAGGCCTTAGGGTTTAGAGATAACAATAGTCATGTAAATAAATCTGCGGTGGAAATTTGCAAAAAGCGATTGGAGGATTGGTGGCTCAAAAGCAGAGAGGTGGTTAACTTACAGCAGAGTTAAACAAAAATAAAAGAAAAAAACAGCATGGTGGCAACTACCACTACCCCATTTCAGATGGGACGCTGCTACCATCCATCCATCCATCCATCCATCCATCCATCCATCCATCCATCCATCCATCCATCCATCCATCCATCCATCCATCCATCCATCCATCCATCCATCCATGCATCCATGCATCCATGCATCCATGCATGCATGCATGCATGCATGCATGCATGCATGCATGCATGCATGCATACATACATACATACATACATACATACATACATACATACATACATACATACATACATACATACATACATACATACATACATACATACATACATACATACATACATACATACATACATACATACATGCATACATGCATACATGCATACATGCATACATGCATGCATGCATGCATGCATGCATGCATGCATACATGCATGCATACATGCATACATGCATACATGCATGCATGCATACATGCATACATGCATACATGCATGCATGCATACATGCATGCATGCATACATGCATACATGCATACATGCATACATGCATACATGCATACATGCATACATGCATACATGCATACATGCATGCATGCATGCATACATGCATACATACATGCATGCATACATGCATACATACATGCATACATGCATACATGCATACATGCATACATGCATACATGCATACATACATACATACATACATACTGTGATGACCCCCATAATGCGCAGGTCCACACGGGACGGAGAGGCAAAGAGACACCGTATGGCTCAGTTAAAACAAACAGATATATTCAATAATTATACATGATTAAGATTCAGAGGCTGGGGCGTCCGAGCTTACGTGCCGACGACTTCATGGGGGCGATGGAGTGGCTCCGGAGTTGGGCTCGAGCGGTTGCTGGCAGAAGCTGCACGCCGTCGGGCTTCGGCGCTTGCAGACCAGCCACGAACAAAGCGGTCATTTCCTCTTTAAGTATATCCTCCGCGTATTTCTTCTTTAGCTGGTCTCCTTCCTCCTCCCTGCTTAACGTATCGCGCGCTAAGCGCTGAAGCCGCGACGCAAACGTTCGCACGTCCTCCCCTACCATCTGTCCGGCATCACGGAACCTCTGTACCCGCACGTGACGTGGTTCAGTGTCGAAATGCTCAAACGCGAGCTTCTTAAATTCCGCAAATGATTTTGTGGATTTTACTTTTTCGTCTCGCCATGCAAAATCATGAGCAGCTCCTGCCATCTTACACCTCGCCATTCCCAGCATTTGAGCATCAGACCATCCCCCCATTTTCCCAATCTCTTCTAGCATGGAAAAGAAATCGCAGATTGGAACCCCTGTCTTATCTCCCGTAAACGTCGGAATGACGCTTCCTAATGCCAGCATGCTTGCTCCGAGCGACGGCTGTGGAGTGGGAGCTCCCTCAGATACAGACATTTTTTTTCTCAAGCCCTCCGGTGCCTCAAGCCTCTCAAATGGGGGTAAGAGTCCCACAATCAGTCCCGTGATTCCCTTTTGATTACAATTTTGAAGTCATGAATGTCGCAGCATTCAGAGGACATTTGCTTTGAGACCCCACTTCTGACACCAGTGTGATGACCCCCATAATGCGCAGGTCCACACGGGACGGAGAGGCAAAGAGACACCGTATGGCTCAGTTTAAACAAACAGATATATTCAATAATTATACATGATTAAGATTCAGAGGCTGGGGCGTCCGAGCTTACGTGCCGACGACTTCATGGGGGCGATGGAGTGGCTCCGGAGTTGGGCTCGAGCGGTTGCTGGCAGAAGCTGCACGCCGTCGGGCTTCGGCGCTGAAGGCCCTCTTGGCGAACGATGTCGTCCTGAGTGTCCCCGTCCGTACTGCTTGTCGATTTTTATATCCTCTTCTCCACACTCTCTAGGGTGAGGACGCCCACGCCGGAGGGGAAGGAGGGGGCTAGGGCTTTCACTTGGGCGCACAAACATACCACCGCATCTTGGTCTCGCTCCCCTCACGTGTTGAGTCCGAGGGAAAGAAGGTTGTCTTCGAGGTAGCGCATAGCGTCGGCTGTGGTAAGGCGCGCTCTGGCCCGCTGACAGTTCCCGCGGGTCACCGGCCTCCATTCTCCATCCATCAACTGACACTCGCTCCTCAAGGTAAGGCGCGCTCTGGCCCGCTGACAGTTCCCTTGTCCTGGAATGTGCTCGGGAGGGCCGCCCCTGGAACCGCCACGCCAATTGGGGAGGATAAGCCCGTTTCCCCGCGGCGGCGGCGGCGGGTCCGGTTGGGTCCGGTTGGGCTTAAACCCCTTCGTTCTGGTCGTCACTCAAAGAGCATGGCTGGGTAATTGATGATGCCGCTGTCATCTGGGTCTCCGTCTACGCCGCGCCGTCGAACGCGGAACCTCGTAGCACACACAAGGAATGTCACACTCGCTCACCCTCCAGAAGAATGTTCTCCGAACATTTGAGTCCACGCAGCTCCCCTTGTCTTTCTGAATCGCCTCGCACAGTGCGTCCGACGAGGCATGCCCTGTTGTGCGTTGCAAGTTAAATGGTTGTTGTATGGAATTGTTGATAGATACGGGGTCAAAGGTGACATTGCTTAAGGAGAGCAGTTTTAACACGCTTCGAAGGAAGGGGGACCGCGAGGTGTTGGAAGCGTCTGGTGGTATGGCAACCAAATTTGTAGGCATAACGGGGGATCCTCTTGGCATAAGTGGACTCTACCGGTTACACTTCTCTCTCGGCGGAATTGCATTGGAGCACCCCTGCTACGTATGCCCGGACACGGTGTCTCTGCCAAACGGAGTGTCAGGTATATTAGGGCAGGATTTTTTGAGAAAAGGGAAGGTAGTAGTCTCATTCTCTGAGGAAGAGGTTAATGCGGGCGGATCAAAAGTTCCGTTTTTGAACAGGAGAGGGGCTGAGATTCGCATTACCGATATTGACACCCGTCAAACAGTGGGATCATTGGAGAAGGTATATTCGCGGGTTGCCGTCAGGCTGGTCGAGGAGGCGGTCGTCCTTCCTTGGTCGGAGCACATTTTGTACGCGTTTGTGCCTTCAGATGTAGAGAGCGGCGCCGTGGGAGTGCTTGAGCCGGTCGACTCTCTCAGCAATGGCCTGAAGGCAGCCGCGTGCCTCGTGACAGTTAATGACGCCCACAGAGTGCCCCTACGGGTGGTTAACTGTAGCCAGCAGCCACTGAGCCTTCCCAAGAACAAAACATTGGCTTTCTTCACCTCTGTGATAGAGAAACGTGAGCCCACCGATACGGTACTCGCAACTGTAGAGCATGCTAGTCCTTCGGCTGCTCCAAAGGTGTCGTTCGATCTTTCTCACATAAAATCCAGGGAGAGGGAGGCTCTGGCTGGTTTGCTGAACGACTCCTCGGAGGTATTCGCCGCGTCCAACCTGGATTTGGGCTGCTGTGGCGTTATAAAGCACAGGATAGAAACCGGCACTTCATCATGCATTGCTAGAAGAAGAAGCGCGCGAGGTTGCCGCGCAGATGACGCCAGGGGAGGCTCCTGCCACGAGCCCTCGCGAGTCCCAAAGCAGACAAAGGGTCACAGACTTACTTAGTATGACTCATGAAGGCCGATATCCGCTGCGAAATCGGAAAGCTAAGTCGGACTAATGGCGTAAACAGAGCGGAGTTGTGAACTGGTTAGAATTGTGTAATGCCACAGCTCATAACATTGCTATGTGCTTATGTGTTAAGTTATCGGAGTTGGTAGTTAAACCTTTCTGTCATTAAGTAACACCTTCACAGGAGAGCATGCGGAGCGCATGCAGAACCTGCCCTACTTCCTTTCGTTATCTATATTTTTGTCTGTGCCGTGATCGTGCTAGAAGTGCATGGGAGCTCCTTTGTAACTGTGGTAAATTTATTTCGTCCAGTTTGGACTAGAAAGGAGAGGCTTGGGTGCTGAGTTTCATGTTTATCTGTAAAAGAAGATCAGTGCTGCCCCTGGAGACGCCAGTTATGACAGCGGAGGCATATGGTGTTGTGCAGTGGTGTTGAGTGCAGCGAAAAGTGTTTTGTCGGACGCACTGTGCGAGGCGATTCAGAAAGACAAGGGGAGCTGCGTGGACTCAAATGTTCGGAGAACATTCTTCTGGAGGGTGAGCGAGTGTGACATTCCTTGTGTGTGCTACGAGGTTCCGTGTTCGACGGCGCGGCGTAGACGGAGACCCAGATGACAGCGGCATCATCAATTACCCAGCCATGCTCTTTGAGTGACGACCAGAACGAAGGGGTTTAAGCCCAACCGGACCCAACCGGACCCGCCGCCGCCGCCGCGGGGAAACGGGCTTATCCTCCCCAATTGGCGTGGCGGTTCCAGGGGCGGCCCTCCCGAGCTTACGTGCCGACGACTTCATGGGGGCGATGGAGTGGCTCCGGAGTTGGGCTCGAGCGGTTGCTGGCAGAAGCTGCACGCCGTCGGGCTTCGGCGCTGAAGGCCCTCTTGGCGAACGATGTCGTCCTGAGCGTCCTCTTCCGTACTGCTTGTCGATTTTTATATCCTCTTCTCCACACCCCCTAGGGTTAGGACGCCCACGCCGGAGGGGAAGGAGGGGGGCTAGGGCTTTCACTTGGGCGCACAAACATACCACCGCATCTTGGTCTCGCCCCCCTCACGTGTTGAGTCCGAGGGAAAGAAGGTTGTCTTCGAGGTAGCGCATAGCGTCGGCTGTGGAAAGGCGCGCTCTGGCCCGCTGACAGTTCCCGCGGGTCACCGGCCTCCATTCTCCATCCATCAACTGACACTCGCTCCTCAAGGTAAGGCGCGCTCTGGCCCGCTGACAGTTCCCTTGTCCTGGAATGTGCTCGGGAGGGCCGCCCCTGGAACCGCCACGCCAATTGGGGAGGATAAGCCCGTTTCCCCGCGGCGGCGGCGGCGGGTCCGGTTGGGTCCGGTTGGGCTTAAACCCCTTCGTTCTGGTCGTCACTCAAAGAGCATGGCTGGGTAATTGATGATGCCGCTGTCATCTGGGTCTCCGTCTACGCCGCGCCGTCGAACGCGGAACCTCGTAGCACACACAAGGAATGTCACAATACATACATACATACATACATACATACATACATACATACATACATACATACATACATACATACATACATACATACATACATACATACATACATACATACATACATACATCCGCTAGGTGGAAAAGTTTACTTTTCCGAACCGCTCAGGGTTTTCTTCACTGGCCCCGCTGGATGCGGAAAGACTTTTGTTTTACGCACGGCCAACAAAGCTAACACTCGTTACTTCAACTTCTTCCAGACGGTGGCGACCTTTTTTCAGATTAACTATTAATCTATTTCGTCACTCTCATGCTACATAAACTACATAAAGAACCAAACGATGTTTTGGCGAATAATTTTGCTGAATAGATGTCCTTTTCTGTTCCGTAGTCTAGGAGGGCCATGACTTTGGTGCTGCGGGCCTTCTTTAAACAGGCAGGGTATTTGTAGGTGCTCGGATATAGTTTCGTGTTTAACGCCGTCTTGTGCGTATTCAAGAACCTCCACGCGAGTACAACAACAAAGATTTTTTTAAAGCTATGTTGATTGTCTCAGGGCATAAAAGGATATGAAATGAGAGGTGATGAGAATACTTAAATAAATGAAAAAGGTTGGCTGATCTAATAAAATCAAGGAGTGAAGATTTGGGCTTTGTGCCCAAGCAACATGGCTTATACTGAGTTGAGCTCATAGTACTCCGCGCTTCAGACTGAAATATTGAGACAATTTTGACAATATTTCTAGAATTTGGACGCCCTAAATTACCCTATGAAAGGAAAATTCTGCATTGGATTGGATTGTTAAACATTTATTGCGTCGAGAGCAGGCTGCCGGACACACATACTAGATGGCCTGTAGCCCATGGCTGGCGGCGACCTCATTGGCCCACTCGATTGCCCGTACTTTAATCTTGGGGTTCGAGCTGCATAGCACGGCCTCCCACAGGTCCGGAGAAGGGCGCTTTATCAACTCCGCCGGAGGCGGATCATTTGTGGTAACTACTTAAGGAATCCGAGAGTGGAACGCCTCCATGCGGTTCACTTCTCTTCCTCACATCACCATAGGTTTCGTCGTAGTGCATGCGATGCCCACTAATTTTTATCCTGTGATTCAGGCAGTAGTGCACACATGGCAGATGCACCATAAACGAGAGAGAAGAAAATTAGGAAAGCAACACTCAAAGCTTATACTTACTGCTCTTGGAAATGAAAGTTCGGCGGTACGAGTCCCCGCTTCGGCTTGTCTTCTTTTTCACACCCAACATCGTTTCTTCGTTTCCGCACGTGATTTATTCCAGTAATAATCGACATCAAACATACACACTATTACGAAAGACGACAAGCATTAACAGTGGGCCGCTATCAAGGCCTGATCTTTTCCGACAGCCCTCCGTTAATAGCATGTCGGCGAAAAAACGGCATCGTTTCTTAGACAGGACGCTGGGTGGTGAAGGTCCCGCTATCCGACGGCCTACAGCAAGAATGCGACATAAAAGCCGCAGCTCCGGTTCCGAAGGTCCTCCAGGCGACCCTTTATCTTGACCACAGCTGCTTTAGCGGTCGCGCCTCGGAGTGGACATTTGCGCAGTCAGCCTGGAGGTGCTGGTACCTGCGTAGCATGGGCGAACTGTCAGCGCTGTTCAAGCCACCATTTGGGCCACGAACAAGGGCAGCCAAACCGAGACGCAACTAGAGCCGACCCTGACCCCTGGCTTCTCTATATTCCGTCAATGACACAGAGCGATGTACAGGGTGGAGCAGACCTCGCGGGGAAGACTTTGTAGTCCTGGTTCTGTGGGTTTAGCAACGCACCTGTCGCACGGCAACGTTGTCTGGGCCCTCTCACACTGTCTATGCGACACACCCGAGTTGGCGCAGGGTTAGTCGCTATACGAGGCGCTCCAGTGTTCAATGTAAGTGCCGTCCACAACGTATTACAAACATTTCTACATTATGTCATACATTAAAATTCCGACCTAGGATGTCCGCCCAATAAAAAAAATGTAAATTAGTTATGTGTCAGTGACACTCAAGGTAATATAAAGAATTGAGCTGTTCTTTTGGCAATCAAATCTACTTGAATGATCTCTCTGGTCCTGATGTTTTGATACTGGCCCATGCAAGTTGCATACAATGGCACGAAGCTGCACAAGTGACAGTGCACAGATCCCATGGTTGTAAACGTGTCCAATTGTAAGCTAAAAAGCAGAACAATGGCCTCGTGATTTGAGCATCCGCTTCACATGCGTGCGGTGCAGGGTTCGATACCCCGATACCACCGTGTAGCTTCTGGTGATATAATTGGTGAAGCATTCCCTTGGCCTCCTGCTCAGCTCCTTTGTTGCGAATTGCTTGAAAAAGAGGTTTTTGCCCCACCTCGTGTAAGGAAAAATACCTTGTGTCATTGCCCTTTTTTCCTAAAGCTTCCATTGTTCCATTGAAATGCAACATCATTGAATATATGTAATAAGTAGCTAAAGTTAAGTCTTATGGGTAATGATCTTAAACAAACCTCAATGCCCCCCCCCCCCCGGTAAGGGAATGCATCTACGTAGGCAGGTCGTGACTGCAGATCCTAATAATGAGAGTAAAATAACTAGAAGAATGGGATGAAACGCATTTGGCAGGTTCTAGCTCTCGGATCATGAATGGCTGTTAACCAATAGCCCATAACGCTGTATCTTACCGGTACTCACAAATGGGTCAGAAATGTCGAGAGTAACGAAAAAGGTTCAAAGCAGCGAACTATGGAAAGAAAAAGGATAGGTGTAACTTTAAGAGACAGGAAGAGGGCAGAGTGGGTGAGGGAGCAAACGCGGTTTAATTACATCCTAGTCGAAACCAAGAGGAAGAAATGGGCTTGGGCAGGGCATGTAATGCGAAGGCAGGGTAACTGATGGTCCTTAAGGGTAACGGAGTGGATTCCAACGGAAAGCAATCGTAGCAGGGTGTGGCAGGAAGTAAGGTGGGCGGATGAGACAGACGTTTTCGGGGACAGAGTGGCTGCAGCTGGCACAGGAATGGGTTAATTGAAAGATATAGGCGAAGCTTTTGTCCTGCAGTGGGCCTAATTGGGCTGGTAATGGTATCATGTCTAACACATCAACGGATGATTTGGGATGGCTATCTCTCCTCGTGTGTGTGCGCTACTTCAAGAAGTTAAAAAATCGCAGTAGACTGCGCTCTCATGTTTCACTAGTACGATTACTATTTGCCCAATTCTATGTTAGCACTTCACTCTGTAAATGTGTAACCTTTCTATCTTTGAAACCGGGTAACATTCAGATGTGTGAAATATGCACACTGTAATATAAAGATGGCAGCATTAAAAGCAAGCCTCTATCAACATCTGATGTTTTCTGGCAGTGGCTGAATTTCTACCAGAGTCTTACAACATTCCAACCACAGTGAAAAGGCGTACATATATTATACTCATGTTCCACCAATCCTTTTTGTCACCCACGCATTCTACTGACACTTTCACGGCGGGAGTCCTGATCATGATGATAAATGTTTATGACGCAAATGCAGCTTTCAGGAGAGAGCGTTTTAGCAGAAGGTGTTTCGTTTTACTCAAAGTCAGGTAAAAGAACTATTTCCCAAGCATTTAATCTCAGATACGCGGTAACTCAGGCCAGGGGAGAGCCATTGGATCAGCTGTGGAACCCATTGCATCAGTAGCTTATTTTATCTCTTTTACTTTGCGTTTCACTTCACATGTATTGGATATGTGGATGTGTACAGAACAAGGTTCATTCCACTATATAAGCAGCGTGGATGAGAGTCCACATTCCGAACGTATAGTTTCAGTTGCACCGTCTCGCAAGCTATGATCATGCATGTGCTGGTGACCGTGAACAACTGAGCAATTTCCCTTAGATGCTATAGTTCAAAGAATTGCAGTAAAAAGAAGGAAATTTCACGAGGAGAATATTGACGCCTCTTCCCCTCTCCCCCATCCCACAACTGACCCGGCTTCTTGCAGCTTCGGGCTCAGGCAAGCTCCGGACGCCAGAGGCAGAGGGAGGCGGGAGTAATAATAATTGTCTGGAACGCAACCAATGGACAGCTTTTAACACTTCACCGGCGGTCAATATGGGAGGGAGCCTCGGTGATACCCTATTCTGAGCACGTGTTATTAGACTGTTCAAGAAAGGCAGATTTATCAACAAGCTAACATTGTTGGGGACGTACTTCATAAAACGGCAAGCAAATTATGTATCTGCGATCTTAACCAGAAATGGCCCATGGTTCTGCCTCGGCGTCTGACATAAGCTGTTGGGGTCTCGTTGATTTTGTAGTGAAACCCGGCACGAAATGGTTCAGTTCAATTACAGAAATCCACCCATGATGAATGCGCTGTCCTGCTTATACACGCCAATTCAAAGGCCGGATTTCTTGTGCAGCTACACCACTGGACGTAGCTGCTGCGAGAAATGGCTCTGGAATCTCACGACTCTTAGCTGCGTGTATTTTTGCCCATTCGACACATCTGGCCTAGTTCGCCAGACTCGCGTTTTCTTACCAGCACCGGTTCCCGCCACGAGGTATCCTCGGAGGAGAACGAATCCTGCACGTATTGGCACAGAGCGACCGGCTAGGCTGCTGGGCGCCTGCTGTGCCGTGCAGAGTTTCGCACGGCGGCTCCCGTAGCACGTCCGCCTTCGCCTGCTGGACACGGCGCCTACGAGCAGCGAACGAGGGCCACGGATGATCACCTTCGCCGACTCGAGAGAGCGGGTGGCTGCAAAAGTCGGTGCGATTGTTTGTATCAGTTAAAGTATGCGCGAGGCTAGCCGTAGGAGTAAAATGTTTAGCTCGTTAAACAAAGGCCTCTCATAGGGTTTAATGAACCGCCTCTACTCCTTCCTGTCGGCTTACGACCGCCAATAAATTCAATTAATGCGCAACATGAGTGCAAGCTGAGGTAATAAAACAGGTCCACTTAGTGAGGACGATTCGTGCTCTGCGCGGAGTTGGACAGTAGTTGAAGTCGAGGGTTTGACAGAAATTTCGCCGTCTCAAGAGATTGCTAGGAAAGTTCCCGTGATGAGACCGAAACGTGAAGAACATTGCTTCAGTGGTTGGTGTTAAGCCTTTATTTTCAATTTTCACAGTGCAACTATGGCTTCACGACAAAGGCACTGTTTTGTTGCGATGTTTACATTAGGGTAGCATTTCGAGCCTTCAGCGTGGCGGCGCCGAGGCGCTGGCGGCGCTGCCGCCCTGTGGCGGCGCCACCACGCTGTCACATGGTTGGCCAAGTGGTGCGCAGCAGCTGCCGGCGGCGCGACGCCGTGGCTGATCAAGTGGTTCGTCACATGGTTGGCCACGTGACCAAGTTCCACTCGACCAGCTGTGGCTATCGCGTCGTTCCCGGTTTAACCAAAGCTAAACCACCGCCATTTTTTTTATCTGAAACCAGCAGTGTCACTGAGCACACTATTACGAGAAACGTACAGTATTAATGCACTCGCCGTATGTACCCATAACAAAGGACATTTTTATTTGTATTATTTTATTGAAGTACAATATTTATGTTTGCTTCACCTATGGCCATACCTACGGCCATACAACAAAATACACGTTGTGTTTGTCAAAGAGGTGATCTATCTGCGGCTCACCGATGTGCTTAATGCTGTTTCCCTCCATGGCGCCCTTGCAGCTGTTAGTGGATTCCTTGCTCAGAGCGTCCGCTTCTAGTTGGATGGAAGTCACCGTGTCCTGGGATCCGGTTCTTAATTTTCTTCCCAGTTGCAGCGCCGCGCCACCTCCTCGCCGTGTGTCCAGTGCATTACCGATGACTTCTTGCTCCTTCTGAAGAAATTAAGCGAAACATGTCGGAAGTGGCATTCATTACATTATAGGAGAGAACAGTCTACAGGATGCGCGAAAAGTGGCGAGGATGCATAGGTGTCATGTCTGCCAACGATCACCTCATGTCTCATGCACACCTCGCAGCTCACAAGTTTGAAGAAAAATGTGGCTCCAATCCAAGCCGTGAAGGCGGTTGGACAGCGAAGCTATGCTGATTACATTCAATTTTTAACCTGGGGTTTTTCGCGTACAACGGCACGAAAACGCAACCTTAATGTTTACCTAGAAACACGCGGGGAGAAGGAGCGTGCTTCGCATTGTTTGCAGGCGCTGTTATCATACATTATGCGGTTTGCACTTCACACCAGGGCTTCGAATGACGTCCAACTCTTGCGAAGCAGTTTCAAACCTGTTTAGCGGAACACGTAGTTGTAACTGTAGGCACCGCGCGTCGGAAACTTTCGTTCCCTTACAGCGCACCTTGGCTGTCCATCAAGAAATGTACACACATGTTAAAGATCCCCAGGTGGTCGAAATATTCCGGAGACCCCCACTCTTCCTGATCTGCCTTTTCCAATATCGATTTTGCTCTACACTATGCTTCTGTTTCATTGAATTCATCCAATTTTTCACTTCCGCGTTTTTAACCTGTCGTTTAATGCCTTTTCTTTCTCCATCCTCGTGTCCGGCGTACTTACTGGTTAGTTTCCTAGTTCTTTTCCGCCATTGTGAGTCAAAGCTCTTTCTGTTTACGCATTTAAATACCTGAGCTGCCCACCTAATATCGTCCAATTCCTTGAGGCCTTCTTGATATAGTATTTTACTCTGAGCTTCCCGTGCTTCGAATGATGCCCAGCCCAAAACCCCATGTACTGCCTCACTAATTTTCCAGTAAGCACCTAGTGCTAATGTTCCAACAGCTCTCTGATTTACTTCTAATCAAGACTGAACTTCGGCCCTTAAGCACAGAACCGCAATCCCGAAAGTAAGCCCATGCACCATTATTCCTTTCCAAATACCTCTCAGTACTTCATGTGTGTTTTACCCTCATAATGCCCTATGTTTCACTATCCCGGAAAATCTTCGCCCTTTTGCTACAAGTCTGTTCGTGCTTTTCCGTGTACATCTGCCCTTCATGTACCCATTCATCGAAATATTTGTATTCGGCAACTCGGGGTATTTCATGGCATTGTATTGTAAGCACATAATCAGTTCTATCGTTGACAATCATCACACCTGACTTAGTTGCGCTTAAACTGAAGCCTAGAGTGTCTCCTTCGTCTCCACATCAAATAAGCAGAGTTTGCAAATCTTCCTGGCTATCTGATAACAGTACAATATCGCCTGCATACATTAAAATCGGGTAGTTGTTGCTCAACAACGTTTCCGCCTAATCTGTACCACAGTTTATAACCTAGATTCACACTGCAGACACGTATCTTCGTCATGAAAAGGTGAGATGCCGCCACGCACCTACCCGCCGCGGTGGCTCAGCGGTTAGGGCGCTCGTTACTGAGCCGGTGTACCCTGGTTTGAATCCGACCGCGGCGAAACGATGGAGGCGAAACGCAAAGGCGCCCGTGTGCTGTGCAATATCAGTGCACGTTAAAGATCCCCAGGTGGCTTAAATTATTCTTGACCCCTCCACAACGGCACCACTTTCTTCTCTCAGTTCCGCCTTTATCCTTTCCCTTACGGCGCAGTTCAGGTGTCTGCCGAGATCTGGGCCATATCCTATACCTAAAACCTAATTTTCAATCGACTGCACAACCAGCAACACGCAGAATTCCTGGGCTCCTCCACCACGGCGGAGTTGATGGGGATCCGGCTCGGGCTGGACCTGCTGCTCACCCTCGGCCCTCCGCCGCCCAGGAATGCTCTGCTGTGCGACTCCCGCGCCGCCCTCAGCCGCCTGCAATCTAACGACCGCGGTACCCCACTAGTGCGGGAAATTCGCTTGCGCATCGAGCGCCTCGCGCAGAGAGGTTGTGCCGTGCGTGCACAGTGGGTGCCCGGTCACTGTGGCATCGCAGGCAGCGAAGAAGCTGACGACCTCGCGACCGCTGCACACCAACTACCTGCCAGCGATCTGCCCCTTGCGCTGGAGGACGTGCGTGCGGCCATCCATGACCATCTCTGAAAGCAGCTCCCCGACCCACGCATTGCGGGAGGTGAGCGCATCGACGGTGTCACCGGCTGTCGCGCACTTATACGGTCACAACGTGCAATGATCCTCCGCGCGCGCATTGGCTGCGTGTGGCCCGGGGAACGACGGGTGCGTCACGGAATCGCGACGAGTGATGTGTGTGACGGATGCGGTGCAGTGGAAACACTAGAACACCTGCTCCTTCACTGTGCCGCGTTCGCCGATGCTCGTCGCGATATGCTCGCGGCCTATAGGGCGCAGGGCATACTACCAGACTCCATCAAGACGCTATTGTGGCCGCAGGGCAGTGCGCGCAATCGTGATCGAACTTTGGTGTGCCTCTGTGCATTCCTCGAACACACGGGCTTGACGTCCCGTCTGTTCTCCGTCAGGTGAACACGCAGTAACCGAACGCTCCGCGAATTCTACCTTGAACGATTAATAACTGGACGCCCCACTCCAGTTGTAACCAACACAGTGCTGTGCGCAAGTGTGATTTAATTCCTCTAAAATGAATTAATCACGCGCACAACCTGGACACATTTCTTATTGTGTAAATAGTTTGTACATATTACTTCTCCCCCTATCCTCTCTTCCTGTCCCCTCACCTTTTTTATTTCATTTCTCCATTCTGCCAGCTATCCTTTATTTCTGCTGCCCCAGCTCAGGTGCTTTAGTATCGATGGCAGCTGCCGGGGCTAGCAAAAATCTTTTCCTTCCATTTTGCTATTGTTTTTAATAAAACCACTACTACCACTATCAATCTTCTCCACTACGACACATCTATGCAACGCGCTGCAACACGCTGTCGCGTCCCATGTTTAAAGACAAAGCTGGTGTTTTTTTAACTTGACAGCGTTAAGGAGCTCGTGTCGCAGAAAAGCCGTTGTCACCGGCGTGAGCGAAAAATGACGCATCTTTGTGGACACCTGAACCGTGCCGTAAGGGAAGCGATTTTCCTTTTCTTACGGCGGGCGCGGTATAGGTGTCCAGCGAGAATTGCGAGACAGGCATCATTTCCATTCCCTAAAACTTATTTTCATTTCAATTTTTCTCCCTTACGGCCTGGTTTGGGTGTCCATCGAGATATGTGAGACAGGCGTCCTTTCCTTTCCTTAAAAACTTTTATTTTCGTTTTTTCATATTTCGTCGGTGCGAATCTCAGTCGCAAGCTAACCGGAAAAATTGGATTTTTTAGGAAAGCAAATGATGCAGTAACTGTCTCGCTTATATTGATCGACACTCGAACCGCGCCGCAAGGGAAGAATAAAGGAGTGAAAGAAAAAGATAGAAAGGCGTGCTGTAGTGGAGGTCTCCGGAATATTGTACTGAGAGCTACATTGGCCTGAGGATGAGGCACAGAGCCGTTGACTAGCAGCGGCTGCAGCTGGCGGACGCTCCGCGCTCGCCGCGCCATCTGGCATGACGTCACACCGCGCGCTTCGCCGCGGAGCCGCCCTTACCCGTCTTTTCCCTTACCCGCTCTTGCGCGCTTAACCACTAACCGACGTATTTGGTGGTGCTATCTATGAGAGCCACAGAAACCTCCGCACACTCACTGCATAAAAAAGAGCTTGAGTCGAGGCTGGGAATCGAGCCAGGGCCTTTGGAGTTTGAGGCGGAGACGCTAGGACTCCGCCATGACGGCTGAGTTTTATCATGAATAAAGGCGCATCTAATGAATGCCCGGGTTTCATATATTAACTGTTCCGATTCAGAAGTCGCCGCGCTTTCGCTCCGTATATCCTTGTTTAACAGAGCTATGCCAACGGCAATTTTTTTCGGCCACCTGGGGATCTTTAACGTGTACTGACATCGCACAGCACACGGGCGCCTTTTGCGGTTCGCCTCCATCGAAACACGGCAGTCGCGGTTTGGTTCGAACCCGGGTGCTCCGGCTCAGTGTACGATCCCCTTAACCACTGACCCACCGTGGCGGGTCAGAAGCTGGGCTCCAATTTCTCATCTCGACATCTCGGTGGACACCTCAAACACACATTCAGGGGCAATGTAGTTTCAGAAAGCATGCAATTGAAGGTGCATATGTCACTGGTCCGAACGCCTGTCGCAAGCTGCCCTCTAACTTGAGTAAATAATGTAAGCTATGTACAAAGATAAATGCTATGACACCACCCGCAATGCTGTACGACGAACAGTGGCTCAGAATTTTGCTGAACATACTAGGGAATACTGGCACTAAAATTCTATCAACCAGTGATCACATCACTAGAATTTCGTCTAATAATAATAATAATTGGTTTTGGGGGAATGGAAATGGCGCAGTATCTGTCTCATATATCGTTGGACACCTGAACCGCGCCGTAAGGGAAGGGATAAAGGAGGGAGTGAAAGAAGAAAGGAAGAGAGAGGCGCCGTAGTGGAGGGTTGCGGAATAATTTCGACCACCTGGGGATCTTTCACGCGCACTGACATCGCACAGCACACGGGCGCCTTAGCGTTTTTCCTCCATAAAAACGCACCTGCCGCGGTCGGGTTTGAACCCGGGTACTCCGGATCAGTAGTCGAGCGCCCTAATCACTGAGCCACCGCGGCGGGTATAGAATCTCGTCTGCAAATGCAATATCTGTTGCTCAAACTAGCGCCGTCTCTTCGGTGGACGCAGTTTTTGCGCCGCGCGTCTGTTTCTAACATTACTAATCTCTCCTGCCAGCACATGGCAGCGATTGTGGCTCAGCTCGGGTGTGACGTCATCGCACTGTAAATTTTCGGTCCTCCTGTCACGTCATCTCGCACGCCAGTGGCCAGGTTTCGATTCCGACCTGCAACCAATTCTTTTTAAATTTAAAGTGAAAGCTTTACTAAAGCACGTTCCGCGAGTTTCGCCGACCACGCACATTTAACCATTAGCGACCTTCAGCGTGTGGCGTGTGAAGTTGCGCCGAAACCGATAAGAGCGGGAGCTACGAAAGCAAACAAAAGGTGTATAAATGGCTCCATTGGAAATCGGACACCTCAGCTGCGTTTTAAGCTACGTGGCGGTAGTGACATCTGAGCGCTGCATGCGTTGGCGTTGCCGCAGAAACGCGCCACAAGCTATAGGCCATCGGGGTTGCAAAATTGCTTTTTTTTTGGAACCAAATGGCGCAGTATCTCTCACATCTCGGTGGATACCAGAACCGCGTCGTAAGGGAAGTGGTAACGGAGGGACTCAGAGAAAAAAGGAAAAAAAAAGGTCGTGGAAGGCTCCGGAATAACTTCGACCACCTGAGGATCTTTAACGTGCACTGACATCGCACTGTACACGGGCGCCTTTGCGTTTGGCCTCCATCGTAACGCGGGCGCCGTGGTCGGGCTCGAACCCGGGTACTCCGGATCAGTAGCCGAGCGCTCTTGCCACTGAGCCACGGTGGCGGGTGCCATCGGGGTTCATTTTGTTCATTGGCGTTGACAACATTAAAAATTGGTTTTGGGGGAAAGGAAATGGCGCAGTATCTGTCTCATATATCGTTGGACACCTGAACCGCGCCGCAAGGGAAGGGATAAAGGAGAGAGTGAAAGAAGAAAGGAAGAAATATGTACGGTAGTGGAAGGATCCGGAGCAATTTCGACCACCAGGGAATCATTTACGTGCACTGACATCGCACAGCACATGGGCGCCTTAGCGTTTCGCCTCCACCGAAACGCTGCCGCCGCGGTCGAGTTCGAATCCGGGAACTCCGGATCAGTAGCCGAGCGCCCTAACCAATGAGCCACCTCGACGGGTACGACATTCTATCGTGATTCTGAAGAAATGAATAGGGCAAAACCGGCTCTCTGGGTCAGTGGACGCCTCAATCAAGCTATGACCTTGGTGCAGTGGAGAGAGATCGATATGTGGGCGGCATGCATTAGCGCTGACAACGTTGTGGCAGAGACGCGGCAATGCAGCAGTAGGACGCAGCGTTTATTGGAGGACCATCCTCTCGCGATCAACCATTAATTTAACTGCCACGGTTGTAGGATGAATGCGCGGCCTAACTAGTGTGCGGAACGCACTCAACGTAACAGACGCCAAGCCGCGTCTAGTTGCCCGATGCAACACAGCTTTCTCTCTCGAATCAGGTTCAGCAGTAGTTAAACCACAGCTAATTTATTATTCTAATGTATCATGACGTCATATACCTTTTGACGTCACAAGGGACCAACTTCCGGTGACACATTCTGCGGACATATCCGGCGTCAACATGGCCATTTAATGCTTTCGTTTTAAAATACCTGAAATCAGGGTATACACTACGAAAACAAATATAGATTTCTTATGCGACTCGCACGTCCTAGAGAAGTGTGTATGTCGCAGCATGAGCTAAAGCGGTTGTTACTAAATATGCGTTGACTATGTTTGCTTTGTATCGCTCGTCGCTTTTGGCGTTGCTAAAACCTTCCACATCAGTGCATTGCAGAAAGGCTCATTTCAAATAACCTAGCTCTATTGACACCCGTATTTCAGGCTAAGTCCATAGAAAAAAAAACACTTAACTGCGCCGTCAGGAGTGAATATTATGAGCTTCGGCAATCAAATCATGCAAGCAGCAGGCTTCAAAGGTCTTCATCACATACCTGCGCCGTGGTGTCAGCAGCGCTTAACTGCAAACTTGGAGAAAGCAGCTTGGCGTTCATGCCTTCGTGCTGGCCGTGGCTGCAAGGAGGATCCACTGTGGCGAGTGACGTGGGCAGCGCGTCTCTGGGACTTTCGTTCAATCCGAAGATGCCGTGGTGCCAGACAGCGTTAATGCCATCTCCATCGCCGTTGCTGGCATCGGCGGAGGAGAGCGGACGGAGCACCTGCTTTCTCAGGATACGCTGGCTGCGACCAGCTTCGTCCCGGTGCATGCTCATGCCTGGTGAAGTGTGGCAAAAGAAGAAATCGTGGCGACGAAATGCGTTCTAAGCGAACGGATGCCATATCCGTCTGACGAGCAGCGCAGTCTAAAGCGACTCGAAGAGGATTGCTTAAAGCATTTCCTCGGCGGGTGTTGCGTTAGAACCTAAGGTCTAAAACAGACCATAATGGCTTGTGAAAATCTTACCCTTATAGTTCACTTTTCTTCTTGCGGAAATAAAGCCACCGTCGCAAACCGGGAGGTCTGGATTCAGAGACGTGGGCTCGAATGCCTTAGGATAACTTAAGGCTGCACAATGCAATAAAGGTAGGCTGCTCAAAACCAGTTCCGCACCGGTAACATATGTGACGATGGAACTACAGCTATGAACGAGAAGATATTCTCACCTGGCAGAGGTACTCTTATTTCTTCCGGAAGCACCCAGAAGGATTCTGCCCGTTCCTGAATCGAACACTCGAGACGCATACGGCCGCGCGTGCTGACGAACGAGCTGCTCGAGCAGCCAGTGGAAGGATGTGCTGGTCATGATGATGATTATGAAAGCGTTCCCGTGGAAAAAGTAGAAAAGCTTGGTGGTGGTAGTGGTTTTATAAAAAATAATAGTAAAAAGGAAGGAAAAGAATTTTGCTAGCCCCGGCATCTGCCATCGATACTGAAAGCACCTGAACTGGGGCAGCGGAAATAAAGGATAGCAGGCAGAATGGAGAAATGAAATGAAAGAGGTGAGGGGACAGGAAGAGAGGATAGGGGGAGAAGTAATATGTACAAACTATTTACACAATAAGAAATGTGTCCAGGTTGTGCGCGTGATTAATTCATTTTAGAGGAATTAAATCACACACGCGCACAGCACTGTGATGGTTACAACTGGAGTGGGGCGTCCAGTTATTAATCGTCAAGCCCGTGTGTTCGAGGAATGCACAGAGGCTCACCAAAGTTCGCTCACGAGTGCGCGCACTGCCCTGCGGCCACAATAGCGTCTTGATGGAGTCTGGTAGTATGCCTTGCGCCCTATAGGCCGCGAGCATATCGCGACGAGCATCGGCGAACGCGGCACAGTGAAGGAGCATAGCTTGAAAATTGGTTTTTGACATGCAATGGGAAATGTTGTGAATATACGATATTTGTACCACCGGCCTCGTTTCTTTCTTTTTCCCTGCCTCATCTTGCTGCTCGGGCATAGCCTGCATCAGGTACTTTGTGATCTGCTTGGCAACAGATACCAACACGTGCGAGGGGTAACCCGAGCTGCCAAGCCATTCTGTCTGGCGAAGAAAGCTCACCATTTTGTGAACACAGGACTTCGTTAAAGCATTTGTCAGGCACAAGTTCACAACAGCGCTCTTGGCCAGCTTTGAGTGAGCCGATTGGCATGGGATGGGCACTTTCTCCCCTCTGGGCTCATAGGTCAAGCACTCCATGTGCTCGTCCTTGGCTGCTTGCTTGGTTTGAAGAATATGTCAGACACATCAGAGCCTTAGAACGTTGCACATAGAAGAAAGAGATTGCCCATAATGGCTGCAATTCGGGAAGAAAGTTGTCGCTAGTTATAGCCTTAAATAAGCAACTTTTCCATCCACGCCTACTAGAAACAATAGAGTCTAAACAATTAAAGCACTCTGCGAAAAGCCAGTACTCATTAATATCTAGAAATAAATCTAGCACACTGCAGCCATTATCAGCAAAGACGCAAGTAAAATTCTGAATAATTGAATATCGCCATTGACATTCATCAGTAAACACATCCATTTACCTGAAAATATTGAACCCTAGGATGCAATCCGGTATCAGACCACACATTAAGATAAAACAGCACGGACCCAAATTTTGGTACCAGCGGTAACTAAGAAAAACATTTATCTATCAAAGGTTCTTTACGCCGAATCATTAAGATCTGAGCTTGCAAGTGGCCGAACGAAACCGAACAGTATGTTCTACAAGCTGGATTATTAAAGAATTAATTTGCGTGTGTGAAGCCTCGGCTTAAGAATAAAAGCACTCTTTGTATACAGACTATGAGCGCTAAACTAATGATTGAGGCTGAATTCGACTGCAAGGCTTCATCGTCATCCTGTGAATTTTTTTCCATCAAGCAAGCTAAAACATCTATATTCTGGAAAAATTTTCAGTGAGGTCCCGGGAATGATTTCGCTGTTCAATTCTTTTCATTATCTGAAGCTGGACTGAAGGTGAGGTTGGCTCTAAAATTCAACGATGCTCTCGTCGCAGTGTGCAGAGACCTTCACATTACGACAACATACTCTAAATGCTTGTACCCTGAAGCCGAGTATCACTCACCTGACAGAATTTTTTCTGGATGGTGAAGGCGTATGCGGTGGATGGGTGCTGCTCCTCCAGGGCGAAGTGGGTAGGGAGGTTGGTAAAAGATGACTGTGTGTGAGTGGTAGCCCCCAAGCTAGGGGAGAGGGCTAGGGAAGTGGCTGGTGAGTCAAAGGCAATGGTTTGTGGATAGCAGCCCCCAAGCTAGGGGAGCTGGCTGTGGGAGTGGGTGGTGATTCTGGAGAGCAGCTGCCTTACTGAGTCTGGTTTCAATGTCGTTTTTTCATTGCGCTGGTCCGTGAAGTTCTAGCGGGTGTAGGGTTGTGGATGGGGGTCTAGGAGAATCGGTGGCGGGAGAAACTAACACAGTTGGACGGGTAGACGGTGGATGGCAGTTCTGGAGGAAGAACGTGAGGAGGCTGTAGTGCGAATGTGGATCGATGGCGTCGATAAGTGGGCATCCCAATGTTCAGAGTGGTGGTGGTTGGTGGGCGCTGCTACTGGAAGGTTAAGGCTTTACAATATGACTCCACTCACCGAGGCTTCACAGGCAGACGCGCATTTATTTTGTTCGGAAATTTTGGTCGCGGGAGGGTAGAGAGAGGCCTTAGTCCAGAGCCCCCGCGCATGCTGCGGCGATCATGGCTGGGTTAATCGGCAATCATGGCTGGGTCGCTGCTCCCGTGATCTCGCTCGACACCGCTTCCTCCTCCCACTGCTCCGTAGTAGGGTTCCGTTTCAGACAGGGCTGGCATTTCTGCTTAGTACAACTGTTACTGCTGCCGCAGTAGATCATGCATACGGCATTGGAGGCAGCCCAGGGGGGAACTTGGCAAGAAATAACGTGCAGCATACTTCGACTTCATGCGCATGATGTCCGAAATCATTACTGCTGTGATTATGGAAGGCGTGGGCTCATGACAGAGAGAATGTGCTAAGTAATGATAAAACTCTTTAAGCTGGTGCATAGCTGGTCTGGAACAAGAGGTCGTGGGAGTGCGTCATCCTTCCATGGCCACCGGTAGTATCAATCCGCGTTCTGCGAGCCAGTGATACATTGATCTGGGAAGAAATCTGCTTCACAGATATGAGGAGAATTGTGAAGGTCTTTGTCAGCTTTGCTGTAATATGCTTGCCTTTGTGTAAGAACATTTTGTGTTAATTCTCACTGAAAATACGAAAGCAGATTAAAAGAGATGTTTAAGCCCTGAAGTTTTCAGCGTGCATAACATTTCCAAGCGAATATTATTAGCATGTGCCATACCGCGCTTGTGGATTGTGATTCACCTAACACGATAAGGTTTGGTTGATGTGTGTTTAACCTGCCAAAGCAACTCAGGCTATGAGGGACGACCCCGCCGTGATGGCTCAGGGTTAGGGCGCTCGGCTACTGATCCGGAGTTTCCGGGTTCGAACCCGAACGCGGCGTCCGCGTTTCGATGGAGGCGAAACGCAAAGGCACCCGTGTGCTGTTAAAGATCCCCAGGTGGTCTAAATTATTCTCGCCTCCACTACGGCACCTCTTCCCTCCTTTATTTTTCTTTCACTCCCTTTTTTTATCCCTTCCCTTACGGCGCGGTTCGTGTCCGCCGACATGCGAGACAGATACTGCGCCATTTCCTTTCCCCGAACACCAATTATCATTTTTTCTATGAGAGATGCCTTAGTGAAGGGCTCCGGAAATTTCGACCACCTGGAGTTTTTTAACATGCACTGACATCGCACAGTACACGGGCCTCTAGAATTTCTCCTCCATCGAAACTGGACCGCCGCGGGCGAGATCGAACCCGCGTCTTTCCGTCCTTACCACGATAAGTTTAATTCTTTCCGTACCGCGGGAAAACAGGCAAGATTAGTGTGGTGTGCATAAAGTTTTTCGCCCATTACTTGAAAGTTTTCTTTATTGCACCTCATCAAAGTGTGGCTAAAAGAATACTCGTTTCAATGATGGAAAGAAAAATACAAAATTTCGGTTGCTTGCGAAATAAAACGGTTTTTAAATTTCAAATATTGATACACTCGAAAAGTCACAAAATTATTAAACATGCCCAGATGAGAAATGGGAGAAAAATATTCCACAATACAAGTTTTGTGCCTTAATGTTCCAAAAATGAGCTTTTAAAGTTACAGACCCATTCACTTGAAAGTTTCCGGTAAGCAAAAAAAATTTAAATCAATAGCTCGCACGGTTTGCTCGCGGCTGCTTCGCAGTGCCGTGCAAAGGTGGACCCCCACGCACACTTTCACTTCTGGTAACACGCCGCTGTTCAGAACATGCCCGGAAACTTCATAGAGGCTCTGAAACGGCAACGGCGGTAACGGCAACGACAACGGCGGTAACGACAACGACAACGGTGGTAACGGAAGTAAAAGATGGGCATCTGGTGATAGCACGGGCTTGGAAAAGCAATAATCTCTGCCCGAGCTAAAATAACTTAAATGGACGTCATCTTTTCCCACAAAGCTGTCGTTTGCAACCTAAGGCGTCAAATGTTGATGTTTCCGAAATAGCGAAAACGCCGCCGCTGCGATCAGAGTCAACGCGATAAGAGGTCGCCACCGTAGGCGCCGCGCTTGTTTGATCACTTGATGTTCATTTTTAGTAAGAAGTTTAAAAATGCTCCTTTAAAAGGCACACAAAAAAAATTCCAAAACTTAAGGGAAGTCGTTAAACACTTAATAGCGTCACTTGTCCGCAAGTGGCAGAGAATCGGGCACTGTGCGCTATCGCCCAAATGGAACGAATTGAATAGGCGCTGTAAGGACATAATTAGACGCCGCAACATTGTAAGAACTAAACATATGCCAGCTAGTGAAAGCCGCAGATCTAAACGAATAAGCAATGCCTCATTTCAGACCATCGGCGCCTTCACATCCAACCTCATTTCTTCGTTTCAGTACGTTATTTATTCACGTAATGATGGTCATCAAATACACACAGCGTAATACAAAAAACGGCAAACGTTAAAAGTAGGCCTTTTCCAAGGCCTGACTTTTCCCCGCTGCTACCTGCTGGTCGGACGTCGCAGAAAAACGGGCGACGTTCCTGGCAGGGGACGTTCGACGGCCTTCAGGAAGAATGCGAAAGAGTAGCCGCAAGTCCTGCCCCAGGCCGTCCTTTATCCGGGACCAAAGCAGCCGTGTCAGCCGCACCGATGCACCGTCAGCTGGCCGTGGTTGTACCTGCGCAGCATCGGTGAACTGTCAATCCTGTTTCGGGGATGCAGTGCGGCCATTTAGTTCATGAAAAATTAACACGGAGCGATGTACAGCGAACAACTGAATGCCCAGTTCTGCGGGTGGATCGCCCAACTGGCCCATTTCAATGCTGTCTGCGTCCTCTCACATTGTATATCCCCACAGTCAATGCGACGCGCCCGCGGTCGGGGCGAGGCGAGCCGCTAAACGAGGAGCTTCTCAGAGTTCCCCGTATGGGTCGTCCACAGCGTGATACAAACATTTCCCCAGGACGTTAGCATTAAAATTCTAACCTAGAACGGCCGCGCGTAGAAATGTGATTTCTTTAGGCGTCAATTCAATGAACGGCACGCTAACGCATGATGCTCCTGTTATTGCAATCTCCTCCAATGCTCTTTCTAACGTCCAGATCCTTACCTTTTGCTATCCGGCACTTTCACGTTAGAATCAGCGGCAACCAGCCACACTGGAGACAATGCAGAGGCCCCAGCTTTGAAAACGTGCATAGCTTTCTACAAAAAATGCGCAGCGACGACCTACAGGTTTGATTACCCGTTTCGTATGTCGGGGGTACGGGGTTCAATGACCAGTGGCGCAGGGTACCCACTGCTGTTAAAAAAGATTAAAGCTTCAATGTGGCCTGCTGCTCAGCTGTTCTGAGGTAAAATGCTTAAAAAAATGGGACTTTGAACCTATAAGAGAAAGAGAGCTTGAGCGATGACGGTGTTTTTCAAAAGCTACCGTTGCGCCATAAAAACGCAACATCATTGCCATTAATCTCCGCAAAAAGAACAAGAAAAAAGTCGTATGGTGATTTATTCAAAAAGCCTCAAAACCACCGGGTACGAGTTAATAAATGGAGGATATGGCTAATACATCAATGCAATTAGTTTTGAATTGTTGTCTTCTAGTATTTATGCAATTCTTAGTGGGGTAAAGAATCGCAGTGAACGGTGCTGTTATGCTCAGCGAATTTGACTAGCTCTCAGGATATTTAGCTTCAACAGTTGACGCTGCAACGGGGTTTCTTTGTATCTTCAACTCCAGGCGAGATTAGAAAGACTGTCAACATATCAAGGCAACAGTAAGCCTTTTGGACACCCATGTATCTTACAAAAACTTCCATGGTGGTATTTTTGATGATGACAATAAATTTTTGTATCATAAGGGCAGCTGTGACCCAAGAGCGCCATGGCACGCAGTGTTTGACATCACTGAATGTGGGCTAAAAACTCATTTCCCATGCTTTTCATATCAGATAAGCGGTACATTAGGCCAGGACCAGTGTGTACCCGACGGCAACGGGTAGCGAACCTCGCACCTTCCACATGCTTTGTGCATGCACAAACCATGAGGCTATCGCTTCGGTACCACTGAGAAGGCTGCTGATTTTCGGTGCCACATTTGTTGGCCGAATAGCGCTTTTAAGGCAATTTTGTATGAGTGATGTACCGAGCTGCATGCTTGTCTCTAAAACTAAGAGCTTGTTTTGGTAATTTATGGCAAATAATGATCGAGTTACCGTAACTCGCGGTCGCAAATTAACCCATGCAACGCGCACACGATAACTTTTGCGACAGTATACATAACGGATTTGTAAATTTGTCGAGAAATCGTTCTTTGGTCGAAACTGAGTTCCCTTTTCGTTTTTCTTCCTTATAAAGTTTTCAATTGTTTTCCTCATTATTTCTTAATACTATTGACCACTATTAAAACAAGAAGGCAAAAAAAAAATAACGTCCGACAATCTTCTGGAATGGTCCCATAGAGAAGCAGCCCCCACTTAAAGACCAAATTAGATTTTTTTATACTGCCACTCGTAATAAAATTATAAGTGCTAGAAAACGCATACGACCGCTAAAACGGGAAGTTTTCGAAGCCCCGCACTTATTAAGAGACTAGTATTAACATATTTTCTCAGCAACTAGAAGTAATATTGAGAGATTCTTTTAACATCCTCATTTATCAAGCGTCATTTTGTGCTTGTTAACTTCTGTAGTTATTAATTTACAATTTACACTCTATCGATCGTCATGTGTGTAGTATATGAAGCGATAACATAGCGGCAGGATTTCACTGAAGTTTTCAATTCGTGCACCTATATTGTTTGCATACTGATAACCAAATAGCTAACTCTAGGCCACATGCCAATGTTAGGGCGCCGCCCCCGTTCCTCCTGTTCATATCATTATATACAGCCCGTCCTAGCCAGCCTCCGCCCCTTTGCTTACCAGCAGCGACTGCCGTCCCGAGCGATCCTTGGAGGGGAGCGAATGCTGCTGGTCTTGGCACACACCGACCGGCTAGGCTGGTGGACGGGAATGTGCGGTGCCGTGCAGATTTTCGCACAGCTGCTTCCGTCGAACGAGTGTCTTCGCCTGGTGGACATGTCGTCTACGGGCAGCGGACAAGGGCCACGGACGACCACCTCAACCGCCAAGGGAGAACGGGTGTCTGCTCAGGTTTAAGCGATTGTTTCATATCAGTCATAAAAAGTATGCGCACTGCTAGGATAGCAGGGAAAGGTTGACCTCGTTAAAAAAAGGACTAGGCATCGGGTTCAACGAAATGTCTCGGTCCGTTCCTATCGGCTGACGATCGTCAATGCATTCAGATACTGCGCCACCTGAGCGCAAACTAAATGATTGAACCCTGCCCACTCGGGGAGGATAATTCATAGTTTGCGCTCCTTGCACATCGAGCTGAAAACTTTCACAGTAGTTGAACTCGAGGGTTTGACTGAGATTTAACGGTTTGACAGAAATTGCGAGCAAGGGTCTCATCCTCAAATTTCAAAGTACACCTTTCGGAACGCGCCAAAAGGACTTTTTGCGTTTGAAACATCCACGCTTAGCATAGCGCTACTGCCAGAAACGGACAGTATTAAGGCAATCTCCGCATATGCACACATCCGAGCAGATCTCTATTTTGATTTTGATAGTATAATATTTATCGGTATGTCACCCATGCGCATAAGATGCAAAGAAATGTCACGCTATGTTTACTGCCGAGATCATCGATCTGGGGCTCACCGATGTGTTCAGTGCCTATTCCAACCACGGCGCCCCTGATAATGGATTCTTTGCTTGCAGTGTTCGGCGGAGGTCGGACGAAAGCCACCGTGTCTTGTGTTCCGTTCCTTATCCTTCTTCCCCGTTGCAGCGCAGTTGCACCGCCTCGCCATGTGTCCATTCCATTCTGAAGAAAAAAAAAGCGAAACATTTCGCAAGTGAACTTCATTCTGTTATAGTAGAGAACAGTCTCCAAGGCGCTCGGAAAGAGAAGATGCATAGGTGTCATACTTTCCAATTATCCCAACATTTCACTTGCACACATCAGAGCATGCGAGTTTGACAACATCCGAAATCAGGGTGTTTAGAACCATAGACTAAGAAAATAAAAATCCACTTAGGGTGCCGCTCGCGCAACTAGGAGAATTTTGAATATCGGCGCTGCGCTACAACGCCTGTTATAGGAATGTGTTGAATATGTTTTCTTCGTGTCGCTGGTCATTCTTGGCTTTGCTAATATCTTCGGTATCAGTTCCATGCAGAAAGGTTTATTTCAAACATCCTCCATCTTTATGCAGTTGCAAAGACACCGACATTTCTGGGTTAAGATGACTGGAAAAAGAATACTTAATGGTGCTGTCAATTCCGATCATGCAAGCGGAAGGCCTTAAAGGCGTGCATCACGTACCTGCGCCGTGCATTTCGCTCGTATGTCGTCGTGCTGGAAGGCCCTGCAAAGATCCACGGTGGCGATCGATGCGAGGAGGTCGTCTGCCGCCCTTTCGTTCGCACCAAAGATAGTTTGGTCCCGGACCATATCAGCGTAGTTTCCATCTCCGCTGTTGGGGTCAGGCAGGGCGCAGACACGGAGCACCTGCTTTCTCAGGGCACGCTCGCTGCGAGCAGCTTGGTCTCTCTGCATCCCCACGGCTGTTTAGACGAAGGATCCGGAACAAATGGCAAGAGATTAAAAGATTATTAGGATAATTACATTTTAGAGAAATGGGTGGGGAGAAGCGCCATTTTAAACAATGTTTCTTTAGAACACCGAAGATAGTCTTAGTAGTACTGGGAATGTATCTTCGGGGTCGATCCGCTATAGGGAAGAATTAAGAGATCCTGTTTGCTGCTATTACAATCCGAGCGCTAGATTAATCACGATATATTTTTTATTGCGACCAACTCATTCTAGGCAGGGTTCGACGAGGCAATCAAATGACACCTGAAGCTCAGGAAGTGACAAGGAAATGATGGAAATTGGACATTGGTAAAAAGAATGCGAGATTTGAAGAGTTAGGTCTTTCGACGTAGATCTGCCCCGAAAGGGTACAAATATTCGGAAAGAAGTATTAGGCAAGCATTTTGGAAAGCCACATAAAAGGTAGCAAATGAGGGCCAGGCCTCAGCTTTTTATAGGCAGCAAAGTTCCAAGCTGTCAACAAATGAATGCGTAATGGTGGACGAGGATTGGGCTTCATAAGCGGCTGCTGTTAGGCCGGAAACAAAAACCACGGAAATAATGCTGACTAGGTTAAGCAAGTAGCAGTGGTCTACGCAGTGACAGGCGTTGTATCCTTCTGACTCATCACCTCGCCGCAAGAGGCTGATATAGATTCAGTTTTATAGCTGTGTTCCCAATGTTCGAATAGTTCGTCAAAACTCGACAACTTTGGCTACATTTGACTGATGCCTGCGTTGACAACGGGCCTTTGTTTACAGTCATGACGTTTTAATGCGCTTTACAAAGGTGTCCTGATGGGGGAGTACCATGATGCAGAGAGCGAAGCTCTTCACACGCCACCAGCCACCCGGTTCCAGGTGGCATGTTTCGCCGCTAACCACCTTCCGGGACCTTCCCGTGGCAGCCACCTTACGGCTCCGCTTTTGCCGTGGCAGGTGGCATTTCTCTGGTACCACCTGCCAACATGCCACCTGTCACACGCCGGCGTCCACGACGACTACGACGCCGAAGGCAGGAATGTGGGCCTGAGAGCTGGGCGCTAAAACTCGTGTTCCTTTCCTGTCTGGGTGGTGCCGTACCAACGTGTCAAATTTCATAGAAGAGAGAAGCTCTGCCGTGCATGTAAGGCAAATACGCCGCCCTCAGCTATCCAACTTGCGCCTGGGAATTCCGAGAAGCTACCCGACATTGTGGTTTCAGCCTCCAATGTCAAAACATGACTGACTGGAGTTGGCAAATCGCGTAAGCAGAAAAGATCATATGATTCGCATGCAGGAGAGAGACGCGGAAGCGGCCTTCTCGCGTGAACAAATTCTTTTAAGGAGGGAAAAACGAAGCGTTCAGGTTAGCATGATTTGTCGACACGGTAACTATGTGTTCTAGAAGTGAGTAGAATTGATAAAAAGATCTTTTCCACTGATGTAATCATATAAGGGCGAAAGGTGGGTATTTGCGAAGTACAAAAAAGAAAATTGCAGGACGCGTAGGCTTGATCTTTAAGAGTGGGACGCGACAGCGTGCGTCAGCGCTGCCAAGGAGTGCACAGCCTCTCGCCAGTTCAGCGCTACGCCTTGCCCGTTGGACAAAACGCTCGGAGTCTCTAGAAGGCCTCTCGAGGCACAGACGCTGCTCCACACTACCACTCTTAGAAGGCTGGGGTTCCATGACACCTGTTCAGAAACGAACGACACTACTCCGACTTAGAAAGGTTGCCTACGCGCGCGATCTGCAGGGCCAGCGCCATGTATGGCGAAGGGGGGGGGGGGGGGGGGGTTCAGTGGATCCCACACGATGGCATTACGACTTCACACGGAGGAAATTTACCGGAAACCCATGGTACTTGCTTG
This sequence comes from Amblyomma americanum, assembly GCA_030143305.2. Lineage (NCBI taxonomy): Eukaryota > Metazoa > Arthropoda > Arachnida > Ixodida > Ixodidae > Amblyomma > Amblyomma americanum. Next base: position 70,301 of record JARKHS020034560.1, read on the forward strand.
ATTCCGTAATCAATAAATTACATGCTCATAATTACTCAAGCAAGCCTCAGTACAGATTTCAAAGATATCTATGAAAACCGTGCATTCATTAGACGCGCCTTTTTTCACGTTCGGAACGTCGAACCGTCGTGGCGGAGTGGAAGCGTCCCTGTTCAGAACTCCAAATGCGCTGGTTTCATTCCTGTCCTAGCCTCTGGTTTTTACCGGACAGCATATATAGCTCGTTCAGTCGAAAAACCGTCGGCGCCGCTCATCGGAGATATTTGGGGGCTGCGTAAAAATCACAGGGCACGCACACTGAATGAATAAAAAAATTAATATGGATTAGGTCAGCTAATCCAAGATATACAAAGCGAAAGCTGTCGACGTTCAATGCGTTTATTGGAGGTGGCGTTGACAACTTTCTATACTGTGATAATTTTCAGGAAAGGAAGAGTGCATAAAATGGGTCAGTGGACACCTCAATCACGCTTTGTGGTACGTGGCGGTGGTGAGATGTGGGCTGCATACATTAGCGCTGACAGACAGACAGAAAAACTTTATTTCTGCAAGTGAGTTTTAGACCCTGCTATGTCCCTGGGCCACTTCGCAGTCCCACACTGCATCATGTAGGTCATGTCGGGACATGACGTCGGCAGCCCGAGTCACCGCAGCAAGCTGCGCTGTCGGGTCTGCCGACGTGAGCCGGATCTCCCAGTCCTCCCAGCTCGAGATGGCGTGCGGTCCCTGCGGGGGAGGGTCAGCAGGGCAGCCGAAAAGGATGTGGGAAAGTGTGGCGTGAGGGTCACCGCATAGGGAGCGTGTAGGGAACGTGCCACAATAGTGAGATAACAGCTGAGGGGATGACAGAGAGCGGGTCTGAAGAGGATATGTTGGGAGTGCGTAAGAGAGGGCTGGGGAAGCGGTAAGTCCGACGGTCCAAACGGGGTATTTGCGTGACCTCTGCAAAGGTGTGCGCCCACTACATCGAGAATCCTGGATCGACGTTGTGGCTGGTGCCATAGTGGAGGGCTCCGTAATAATTTCGACCACCTGGGGATCTTTAACGTGCGATGTCAGTGCACGTTAAAGATCCCCAGGTGGTCGAAATTATTTCGGAGCCCTCCACTACGGCACCTCTCTCTTGCTTTCTTCTTTCACTCCCTCCTTTACCCTTCCCTTACGGCGCGGTTCAGTTGTCCAACGATATATGAGACAGATACTGCGCCATTTCCTTTCCCCCAAAAAACCAATTATTATTATTGTGGCTGGCACGCGGCACTGCCGCAATTGGCCGCAGCGTTCATTTCGTGACCAACCTTTCGCGATCAACGAGTAACTACCACCTGCCAGGATGGCAGGGTGGGCGCACTGCCTATTCATTGTGCGGAACGCAATGAAAGCAGGTTCTTGCAGTTCGACCAGGTTCGACAACGACGCCACTTACATGAAAGCTAGATTGAGGTGTCCACTTAACGACGGAGCCAGTTGAGCGCCTTTCTTTTCGTGAAAATTAACGGCCTCTTCAGTGTTGTCAACGCCAATGAACCCAACGAACGCCGGTGGCTCAATTGTCTTGTTTGCTTTTTCAGGGAAGGAAATGGCGCAGTACCAGTCTCACATATCTCGGTGGACACCTAACCGCACTAGTTGCGCATGCACAGTAGCGACTAGGGACGCAAAACCCAAATGCGCCATTGACTAGCCTGACCGCGACGGCAGCGTTTCGATGAAGGCGAAACGCATAGACGCCCGTGTACTGTGCGAGCTCAATGCACGTTAAGTATCCCCAGGTGGTCGAAATTATTCCGGATCCCTCCACTACGGCACCTCTTGCTTCCTTTCTTCTATCACTCCCTCTTTGATCCCTTCCCTTACGGCTCGGTTCAGGTGTCCGCCCATATGTGAGATATACTGTGCCATTTCCTTTCCCCGAAGACCAATTTTACTAGCCTAGTTAGAAGAGATCGAGACTGAAAGACAAGACGCCCGCTGTAGCAACCGCGTCATCCGAAACGACGACGACGGTTTAGCAACAGTACACACGGTGACAAGGAGCCCTCACCACATTGGTGAGAGTTCCTAGATCCCAGCGCCGCAGGGTCAGGAAGCCACCACCCGATAGCCCGCAAGGCGTCGTGCCGAACGGGCGATGGCGTTCCGTGGACTTAGCAGCGTTGCAACACACCGCCGCGTCCCACTCTTAAAGACAAAGTTTAGGCATCCATTTTTTTTATTCACCGAGTGTGCGTGCCCTCTGTTTTTCATGCAGCCCCCGAATATTTCCGACGCACGGTCAGGACAACTACTACTGCTGCTTCTACGGCACCGACGGCTTTTCGGCCGAAAGAGCTGTACACGCTGTCGCGTAAAGCATTTGCTACGGCGCTTTGCTAGGCACTGCAAAAACATGCGGAACGAAATTTCATACGTGTACTCATTGCAGTGGAAATCCCTAATACCTGCCTCTACTTCCACGTGGTCACAGCTCCGAATGTTACGCATTTTCTAATAGTATGCAGGATATTCCGTCCTAGGCATCTGTATCGAAGAATGGAAGTCGCCAACCGGTGACAAAACGAAAGGCAGCAAGTGGTTTGATGAAACTGAATGGCACTTTCAAATCTCCCCACTACAATGGTCTCGACACAAACGGATGCCATTTCCCTCTCACGTGTAGCAGTCTAGAGCGACACGAAGTGGATTGCTTAAACCATATCTTCAGCTTGTGCTACGTTCAAACCCAAAATGGTTTAAAACCGATCAGAATGGCAGGCCAAAAACTTACCCTTGTAGTGCGCCTTCCCGCTTGCGGAAACAAAGGCACCGTCGTAACAGGGAAGTCTGGTTTCAACGGCGTGCCTCCGAATGCCTTCGTATCGCTTCAGGCTGCACATCGAAATAACGTTAGGGTGCTCAAAGCCAGTTCGGCACCAGCAACAGATGCAAGGCAGGAACTACGGCTATGAACGAGAAGACATCCTCACCTGAAATATCCAGTCGCGTAACTGCCGGAAGCACCCAGAAGGATTGTGCCTGTTCCTGAATCGAACGCGCGAGACGCATGTGGCCGCGTCTCGTGCGAGCTGCTCGAGCAGCCGGAATCTGGATGTGCTGGTCATGATAATGGTTATGAAAGATTTCCCCGGAAAAATGAAAGAAAATTCGGCCTAATTATGCGAATGTAATTTTATCTAGAGGCGCGTCAAAGAAGTGTTAATGAAGGCCCTTTACTTGTGGTGAATTATCAACGACAGATGACGTAAGCGTGTGAGACGCGCCGCAGAAACCGATGGAAAACACCAGCTGTGGCCACCTCTATCGCGCAGTGAGTTGGCGGTAGCATCCACCTATAGAAGGCTGTTAAGCGCCTTTTAAAAAAATTGGTTGTTGTGGAGAGAAATTTTTTTTATTCTCATGGTAGCTCAGTGTTTACGGCGCTCGGGTACTGATCCGGAGTACCTGGGTTCGAACCCGACCTTGGTGGCCGCATTTCGACGGAGGCGAAGCGCTAAGGCATTCGTTTGCTGTGCGACACCAGTGCATGTGCAAGATTCCCAGGTGGTCGAAATTATTCCGGAGCCCTTCACTACGGCACCTCTTTCTTCTTTTACTCCCTCCTTTATCCTTTCTCTTACGGCGCGGTTCAGGTGTCCGCCGAGATGTGAGACGTGCTGCGCCATTTCCTTTCCCCCAAAAAACAATTATTATTATTATTAATAAAATCCTCCTAAGCGCAACCTCCTGTGCACGGGTAAGACCGCGGGGGAGGGTTACCGCACACGGAGGGATGAGAGCACGTGTGCGGCGCCGGAGGAGTTCCTTTCTTGATGAAAGGAGGGTAAAATTGTCCAAATGAAGGAGTCGAGGCGGTGATGAGTTTGTATTCGCAAGGCGGGTCGCTAAATCTGCCTGGCTTTGATAGGTCAGCAGATCCCGTGGGACCCACTCAATACTTACTGGCTGCGGGATGTGTGCCGCGAGCCGGTGGATATCCTGACATATCGTTGGACAGCGGCTAACACGTCGTAGCAACCGGACAACTTGAAGGGCGTCAATGCGGATGACAACGCGGGCCGCAGGGAGCATAGTTATGTCGGCCACGGAGCAGAGTGCTTCTTGAACTGCAACGAGCTCAGCACAAAAAGACGAAGGGGGTTCCGTAAGGTGAAACCAAGAGGTTTGATTCAGGGCTGGTCTGCACGGGCAGCATGTAGCTGTTGTTGCTTTGCAGTCTTGTGTGCTTGCGTCTACGTAGACAACAATGTATCCTTCAGACAGGCAAGCATCTTGTTCCTCAAATTTCTGGCGAAGCAACGATGCCGAATGAGCAGATGTTGGCCGGCGATTATCTGTTGGCTTGTTGTCGCTGAGCTGTGCAAACTTCCACGGGGGAAGAACTGGCGTTGGCGGCTGAAGAATGGAGTGTGACGTTGAATAAGTCCTCAGTGCATGCGTGGAGTGCGATAGACTGGCCTTAAGGCTGCGCGCTTCACGGCGCTGCTGCACCAGCTCATCAATGGTATTGAGCTGCGCATTCCCTTGTAAAGCTATGACCGGTGTGATGCTTGAAAGGCACGTAATGGTCCTCATAGCCTCTCGGTTCACGGCTTCAAGGCGATCCCATTGGGCTCTTGTAAGATGTTGAAACTGGGCTTCATAAACAATACGTGGCTGCATAACTGCCCTCGACAATTGCCGTGCAACGAACGAGCCTGCGCCACCAGTTTTAGGGGCAATTCTTCTAATCAAACCCAAAGTATGAATAGCTTGCTTTTTTTCCTGAGAAAGCCATGCAATCGCTGACCCTGATTGGTGAATCATTAAGCCAAAGATTTTTAAACTCGCAGTTTCCTGTAGTGGGGTGCCTGATAGACAAAGACGGATTGGACTTGCAGCAAGTTTACGGCGTCCCCAGCGGTTGGCGACTGACGTGTATGTTTTATGCCCTTATAGCTGAAGTCCAACGGATGATGCGTAATTACAGGTAACATCCAAGACAGATTGAAGGGCAGCCTCCTGAGTACGGAGATCTTGGTGAGTACTCCACACAGTGATGTCGTCAGCGTACTGAAGAAATTTTATGTCACGGATGTCATGTAAGCGCCAAGCCAGCTGGATGAAAGCAATATTATATAACGTCGGCGACAATACTGATCCCTGGGGCGCACCGCAGAGAGGAACAAATGATCCGACCGCTTCGCCGCTGAGGCGTATTGCAAATTTTCTGCCTTCCAAAAATGATTGGACAAAACTACGCACTCTCATGTCAATGGAGTTCAAAATGGCTGCATGACTGATGTTGTCATATGCCTTTTCAACGTCCATTGCTAAAACAGTACGCATATGATGTGTAGTCTTTTCCTATAAGGCACTTATCCCATTAAAACAGCGAAGAAATTAAGCAAAAAATTAGGGTTGGGAATGTTTACAGGTAAACCAGTGTTTTTCAATTCAAATATGGCAAAATTGTTGTATTTACTGACAAATAAACTGGTTCTAAACGTGCCGAAAGTACAGTCCCGGACATAATATTACGGATCTAGCTTCGGTGCAAATTAGGAGGTACTTCTTACACAGCTTAGCGCACGTCACTGACGCGTTCGCTTATGAACAGAAGACACTCTTATATCCTCCACAAATAGCGTAAGAAAAATTTGAAACGCCCAAGCATGATCCGTAATGTTTTGGCCGCAACTGTACATGCAACGTGTACGGCCTCTCCTGTGTCGCTGACAACAGCGTAGGGCTTCTCTTGTGCCCATAATGTGAGCTGACATTGCACAGAACGTTTATGAATTTTAACGGCTTTAACTGGGAACAATCGATAACGCGCTATCTTATTCGCAAGGCGTAGTTCGCAGCTTGTAATAAAGCGACCACAATACAGACACGTTCCTCGCACAACCCGTTTATTACACACGACCGCCACTCCACAGCGACAGTTCGCTGCTACCGTGAGGCGGCCCAGTAAATTCATGAGCGCTCACAGGTCAACTCCCACTAGAAGGGATACATGCTGCAGCGACTCGTCCAGCATAAAGTTCGCGACCAGCAAACACTGCAGTGTCGACGCCGACGGGAAGCACAAATGGCCACGGCGGTTGCACATCTACTGCAGCCAAACGAGAGGACATGGTCCATTTCGTCGACGTGATGGTCCCAATGTCACTGGTCACAAAGGTTCTCCCACTATCGCACCCCGCCTTTGAGCGACTGCCGCACTCTCACTAGGTAGGATTCTTTGCGCGAACTCGTGTGGCGAGGCAGTCAGCTGTCGGGCCTGTTAAGAACTGCTTGATAGCATGCGTTATGTACCGCAGGAGTTGTCGAGAGCAAGGGAAAAATACGACTGCTTCTTGGATCAGGCTCATTGGACTGCATTTGCGCGGAGCATGTCCTTAAACAGTTCATAAAGTTCCAGCACATCACTCGTATCGCGTGTCCGGTGTGTTGGGGCACTACGAGGATGCTGTAAATAGGATGGAGCTGGTGGCGGGGCCACGAGTCCCACTCGGAAAGGTGGAAGTCTGTTCCAAGCGGCAGCGCGTCCTTTGGCATTATCCGTAAATCTGTAGACACCAATTTGCTGATGACACGGTTCACGAACTGTCGATGCGCTGTTCACACGATCGCGCTCGTGAACACGGCCCGGTTTCCGCATGATTTTTTTTTATAAATATTATGTTTGTATGCTGCGCCGTTTGCTACCGACAATAACGAACAAGTAAGTTTCGGTTTCTATCCGCAATCGGGTAATTAGGAAGCACTCCGGCTTCGCCAGAAGTGCTAGAACTCAGTCCAGACGGAGATTGTCATAATAAAAATGTCCGGGCAGCACGCTGGTTTGAACTGCCGCTGTCCGACGAGCTCCGGTGTCGGAGAAGCGACGCGCGCGCGAGCCCGCTTCTCGGGGTTGGGCCGGCCGTCCGTGATCTCGTATCGAAACACAGCGGCCCGAACCCCGAAGAGGCCGCCTATCGGCTCAGCAGTGTCGAGCCCTGGGTGCGCACTTCGCGCTCCAGATGGTAGAGCGTGCGCCACTCGCCAAGGGCCGCGGAGGTCGAGCGGTTGTTTTTCATCGTGTCGGCGACTACGTCACTTCCGGTAGACAGCTGCTCGCACTCGCACCCACGGAACTCGCACTCAAGGCGGAGGCAGCGGCCAGCCCGGATGTGGTCATACCTGCGTAAAACGGGAAAGGTGTGCTTGTGAACACGAGCGTGTTTAACACGGACACGCTTTTCACGATTTCATGCACAATTTCTGAGCTATTGAATTTTATGGGCGAAACAGATGGGTCCCACAACGCCTAGGAAGATGTCATTTGACTACCGCATTGAAGGAAAAATAGCAGAAAAGCGTGGTTGCAAACAGGGCCCCCCGGTACTGTGAACAGATAAATCTAAACCTATCGTCTCAGGCATCCCGCTTGATCTCCTACCCCCCGCCCCCTTCCCCTTGTACACACTCCCCGATAACTCTTAAAGCACATGAAACAAAGGTTCTTTCAGCAAAGCGCCAAGTTGGCGCGTAATTTATGCACGACAATAAATATAGAATTATAAACCTGACATCTGATAATGCTTTGAGAAGTTATATTGGTAGAAGAAGGAGCGTGGGGGGGGGGGGGGGTGATTGGAAGCCAGCATGCTTTGCTATTAAGTGATATCGCTATAGAGATAAAGCACGCCACGCGGAACCCATTGAAAAAGATGTGTAACGTGTTAAAAATCATGTACGTTACGAACTCGTAGCTGACGACCACTTCTTCAGAAAAACAGAGCCAACGCAGGCAGTATTAGGCAAAGCTACTGTCTTGGGGCAAGCATTCTAATTTTGCATTGCATGTCAAACCAGAAGGGAATTTTGATGAGCCTCGTAATTAGTCTCAACGTCCATACAGGGTGTGTCAGCTAACGTTAAAACTATGATCATGCGTCGTTTTAGAATTCGACTAGTGCAGGGTTGTAGGCAGTCGTCTTGAAGAGGTCGTCATTATTTCCGTTTGCGCCTGATTTATTAACTTAGAAGATTAGTTAGCATGTAATCGATAAAACAGGCGCAGTAGACCACGCTGAGAAATTCCCGTTTAAACTAGTTTCGTTAAAGTAACTTTACCGCTGTTTATAGGAGAGTAATTGAGAACTACTTATTTCGAACGAACACACACATACATGACAAGACAAGCCCTGCCTTTCATGTCATGTCAGCGCCCGTCGGGTCATGTATGTGTGTTTGCTGCTCTGAAATAAGTAACGATCAGTTACCTTTCTATAAACAATGAAACACCAACTCCTTAACGTGTTGCATTAACTTCAGCACAGTTTCTGTTTTTGGCCTAAAATAAGTTACACGAGATTTGACAACAGTCAGTTGATCATGCGCGCCAGTGTCGCGGCGTAAGTGCCCCGAAACACACCCCGATGTAAATAACTCGGTTACGGAAAGCCGCAGCGAATAAAGAGGCCACCGGCCACAGCGATGGTAAATCGATCCATTTCTTTAGAATCATGATGCTCAAGCATACGCGCGACCGCATTGGATAGCAGGAAATTATCCATGCTATCACATAAAGCGGCGGCAGAGTTTTCACGCGCCTGCTGCAGCATCACTATTCAACCAAAGGTATTCCTTGCTCATATCGAGAGATCGTCGGAGTGGGCGGGGTTCTGATTCGTGAAAGGCATAAGAGCGCAAACTGGCAACACGGACGAGGAAGGGAACAGGACGAGCGCTACACTTTCAACAGGGTTTATTCAGGGAATAGCGTATATATAGCCTCTGACCTTATCCATGCTCTTAATCTCAATTTGACAAACATCTACCTTTCACAGATATGCCTCAAAAAACATCATTTCACTGTGCCGGATAATAACCGAGGTATCACTGATGCAATTGTCACCTCGTTTCTTGATATAAAAGGCTTCCACGAGCTCACGTTCGGTCTTATCTCGGCTTTTCAGTAGCACTTTACATTCAGGCAGTCGGGGCTTGCAGACTATACGTTTCTCTTTCGAGCATGCTTGGCAGTGGTCTGGAAGATGGGCTCCTTTCTTATTCAATGAATTCTTGTGTTCTAGCAGGCGCTCATTAAGACACCGGCCGGTCTGTCCAACGTACACCTTCCCGCATGTAAGCGGGAACTCGTACACCACTCCTTTCTTGCAGCCAACAAGTGGCGTTCGGTGTCTGATTATTCGTCGTGGAATTGCGTAGCAGTGTTTCTCCTTCGAGGCGCGTTTCAAAGGAATAACATTGCGATGCGGGAGAGCATAGTCAAGCGACAATTTTCAAATATCAGGGGATTTATTTGAGGCTTCAAAAGGAACTACAAGTTACCTGCCTTGACGTTGAAAGTTACCTTGTAGAAACCAGCTAAAATGAGCCTTTTCCCACTACCTCTACAAACTATAATCAGAAAAGTTTGCTTCCACTAGCTCTATAAATTATAGAAAGTTTAGCGCGGATATAAATAACAAAAAAGTAGCTAATGTACAACGGTTAAGTAGCAAATCAGGCTCAAATATTATGCTGAACTGGTCAATATGACTACGTGTAACACTGAACTAGTCGGATGAGTGCATTGTGTTTCTTTTTGTCTCGATACAAGCGAGGTGAAACGAACATTATGATCCTAGGAGCCGTAAGCAGTGCGAACGAGTAATTCCAAGCCGAAGTGGCAGCGAAAGCTTGACCATTGCGTAGGATAGGGCCAAAAATTATTCGTTTCTCGAATAGACTGTTCGCAAGTTTGAAATTGTGACTCGACAGCGTCGCATAAACTCGATGTCACTCTCACTTCCAATTGCATTGTCGGGCTCTGAACTTTAAGTGTGCGATTATCTCAAATAACAGCCATCTATGTCTCCTACCATGAAAACCTCGTGCAGCTGAAGCAAAGAACGAGGCTTCGGAACGGTGGAAAAAGTAGAGCGTGCCGTTAAGCGCGAGCCACACGTACCCCACCCCACCCCCCTCTCCCGCCCTCCTCTCAATGCATGCATAGATGCTGCTAGTGTTCATTGAACGAGGTAAATGTATCGGCCAACAGGATGTCAGTTTATGAAAATAACATTTCTGTGAAATGGAGCGAAATACCGGTCTTCCACTCTTTATATCCTAGACGCATGGTGAGCCTGGAAGGAATTATGAAGTGCAATTGACTTTGCAAATACTGACGTGTACGAATACTGCAAACTGACGTGTACAAATACCGAGAACCCTAGTGTTTCTAAGCATATCAATGTTATCCAGCAAAGTTGATGGCAGACATCGATCGAAATTCTGTTATTCAAAAGAGGGATTTGAAATCAATATTCTTTTACTATCTGAAGATCGATTTACAACATATTGTTATTCTTTGTGACGAAGTAGCAAAACTAGATAAGAAGTTCAGAAGGGTAGCGGATCGGGCTAGTTGGTGCAGATTTGACATTTTCAGAAGCGCTAAAACACCGAGGACGCAGAGGGAACAGACAGGGACGAGCGCTACTTCCAACTGTTTATTTCGTAAAACCGCAAGTGCTTTAAACAGTTCTCGAACGCTTTTATGACACGGCAGTAAACTACACTTGCGAGAATACACAGTATAGCTACCGAGACTAAAAGAACCAAGGAGATAAGTGCACGATTACGTTGATACCCTTCGAGCGACAGGCCCAAGCTTCTCTTTTCTTTGACACATGCAAATGGCTCGGTGAGCTATACACAAGTGCTACCCAGTGATGCTATGTTCTGTGCTTCTATAATCTCTCGGGTTAGTTGATCACGACTACGTCCGATGATGTGGCACTGATTTAACAATGGAGCACAATTGCGGCACTTACTGCAGTGAATGGCTAGGTTGCTTCCGAAGGAATTTTTAACATTGTTGTTGTGCTGGCGTAGCCGGTCATTGAGACAACAGCCCGCTTGCCCAACATACTTTTTGCCACAAGATAGAGGGATGCAGTACACAACACAGTCTACACAGTCCACGTACGCTGTTTGGTGTTTGATACCACATAATTGTTTGACAGAAGAGTAGGGTTTCGTCAGCTTGCAAAGCTTGTTTAGCTTGTTAGGGGCCGTGAAAACAACTCTAACATCCGCTTTCTGCGCTACCTTTTTTAGGTTGTGTGAAACAGTGTGCACGTAAGGGAGCACAGCAACCTTTTTTCTCTCACTAGACTTATTTGCCAAGAAGTATTAGAAGGAGAAGTATTAGACTTTGTTTCATCCCATCCCGACAAGAGCCTTCAGGCCTTTTCAATCGATGTTAAAGACTTATACTACTCACTGCCACATGCTTCTTTACTAGAATATGTTCAAGACAGCATCGACCACTTCGGTGTTGTCCCCTTCCAAAATGATGCCGGGGTTTCTTGTAGTGGCTTTCTTGAACTTTTGCAGTTTTACCTGAAAAATACTTTTATTTCCTGGAACAACCAACCCTTCCTACAAAAGGAAGGTGTATGTATAGGCTCCTGTATAGCACCGGTGCTCAGCGATCTGTTTTTAAGCTACCATGACAGAGCCCTCCAGCGGTACCTGGAGGGGTCAAAGGTTTTTAAGGTGTTTAGATTTGTGGATGATTTTTTAGTTTTTATTGACTGTGACCAGAAATCCCTTCAACACGAAGCTAGCCAGACTTTAGTAGCCTTCCAGAATAATCTCAGCCCACTAAAACTAACCCATGAACTACCATCTGGCGGGGAAATCCGCTTCCTCGATATAAACTTCTCACTCACCGACAACCACGTTTGCTGGAGCTACGAACCTCGCGGCAATAAACCCCTCTTAGCTTTCCGCTCCGCCCACTCTAAGCTGGTTAAGCGAGGAGTGATTGCACTTTGTTTCAGGAATGCATTGACGAAATCTTGCCACCACTGCATGCCCCGTAGTTTTCATAAACAAGTGAACCGGTTATCCGCCGCTGGTTACCCGGTTCCACTTCAGATCTCGGTAGCAGAACGCGTCCTTAGGAACCTGAACGGTCGCGACGAAATCGCAAATAAGTCTAGTGAGAGAAAAAAGGTTGCTGTGCTCCCTTACGTGCACACTGTTTCACACAACCTAAAAAAGGTAGCGCAGAAAGCAGATGTTAGAGTTGTTTTCACGGCCCCTAACAAGCTAAACAAGCTTTGCAAGCTGACGAAACCCTACTCTTCTGTCAAACAATTATGTGGTATCAAACACCAAACAGCGTACGTGGACTGTGTAGACTGTGTTGTGTACTGCATCCCTCTATCTTGTGGCAAAAAGTATGTTGGGCAAACGGGCTGTTGTCTCAATGACCGGCTACGCCAGCACAACAACAATGTTAAAAATTCCTTCGGAAGCAACCTAGCCATTCACTGCAGTAAGTGCCGCAATTGTGCTCCATTGTTAAATCAGTGCCACATCATCGGACGTAGTCGTGATCAACTAACCCGAGAGATTATAGAAGCACAGAACATAGCATCACTGGGTAGCACTTGTGTAAGCTCACCGTCCATTTCATTGTCAAAAAAAGAACTTGCCTTCCTCAGGGTATCAACGTAATCGTGCACTTATCTCCTTGGTTCTTTTAGTCTCGGTAGCTATACTGTGTATTCTCGCACGTGTAGTTTACTGCCGTGTCATAAAAGCGTTCGAGAACTGTTTAAAGCACTTGCGGTTTTACGAAATAAACAGTTGGAAGTAGCGCTCGTCCCTGTCTGTTCCCTCTGCGTCCTCGGTGTTTTAGCGCTTCTGAAAATGT
>JARKHS020034561.1:0-28333 GCA_030143305.2 Amblyomma americanum
GTGTACATATGATGCATCAAGGAAGAGAAAGGCGAATCAGTCCAATGCATCTTAAGCTTGTAAAGCGTTTCACTCGGCAGAAACTGCCAGAGAAAGACTTTAAAGTGCCGCTTTAATCCGACTTTAATCCCGGCCGCAGCGATCGAATTTCGATGGAGGCGAAATTACAGTGTACTATACGTTGTTAGGGCACGTTAAAGAATCTCAGGTGGGCGAAATTTCCGGAGCTCATCACTACGGCGTCCCTCATAGCTTGAGTCTATCGCTTCGGGACGTTAAATCCCCATTACTCATAAACCATAAAAAATACCTAAGCAGCTATATCTGAGCACAATTTGTATGTCTGCGTCGGAAGCAAATGGGATTTGGAAGTCCAATAGCGACAACGAATTTGTGGTGCCCTCCTAACTCCATGCAGGATAAGTCCTCCATTGTTTGCACAGTTTGGTTCCACGAGCTCAGCCTTATTTCCTAGCACAAGCTACCCTAAACTCAACCCTAAATTAACTGCGAGCAGCGCCTATGAAAAATAAAACATTCTTTTTCTTTGCTTCATTGAGCTGTATTATGAGACTTGGGCTACTAATGCGTTGTCTCTATAGGCACCAGTCAAGTATATTTTCGCGAACCCGGTTGCAAATTAATGTCTCGTTGTACAATACAGAACCACGAGATATGCGTGTTCGCTTTTCATTTCGTCCCTAAAGTACACTACGTGGTAGGAACGGTTGGCCTCATACGGGTGCCAGAGGAAGCGACATGTGGCCACCTGGACAGACGTCGGTCTCGTATTCGTTACAGGAAACATGCACCAAGGCTATCCTCTCCAACCCTGTTTGCAGCGTTGGTGCTGTGAAGAAGAATGAAAGAGAGAGAGAGAGAGGGTTTATTGACGTGAAAGGCAGAGAGCTTGGCCGGAAAAATGAAAATCTAGTCAGCTACCCCGCACTGGGAAAAGGAAGAGGTGAAAAAAGAGGGTCACGATGGGGGAAGATGAAGCTGGGAGTAGGCAGAGTGAAAAAAAGACAAGGCACATTTTCTAATATTACAAATGCGAGTCAAGGCCTGTGTCGCTTAAAAAGCGTGAGAGCGCCCGCGAACTGCCTGAAGAGTTTTCGAACTCTCTGGCCAAGCGCCTAAGATCAAATCCTACTAGAGGGCCCTGGTGTCAAAAGACTTCAAAGTAGATGCAAACATGAGTTTTTTCCCACGCATATAACCCGCCGCGGTGGCTCAGTGGTTAGGGCGCTCGACTACTGATCCGGAGTTCCCGGGTTCGAACCCGACCGCGGCGGCTGCGTTTTTATGGAGGAAAAACGCTAAGGCGCCCGTGTGCTGTGCGATGTCAGTTCACGTCACGGTGTAAGAGTAGTGTAGGTGAGAGAACGCCCGCGCCCAGCGCCCTGTCATAACATTCTACTTTTGGAGGCAGCCGACAGATGGCGCGACCAACTTTTCCCCGCTCCGCGAGTGACCGGGCCACATCGGCGCGAGCGCTATACGGTGCTTTGGGCCCGTATTTTCTTGAACTGCGTGGTTAACTATCCTCAAGATTTCCTCTTCTGGTATTTTACTTTAGGGATGTAAAGTATCCTTTATTTACACAAAAACATTTCACCTCTTTTAAACAAAGCGTCGAAATCAGTATAAGCAACCGCTTACGAGGGCCTAGCCGGCATGGCGTTCGTGGCGTGCATATGCGCTTAATAAAACACCGCCTTTTATTTCGCATTGCAGGCTTCGTACTAACTCTGCTATTTATTAGATATTGCCGAACATTACCCTGTGCAAGGAAAAGACCCATACCAATACCGAAAATGCACGCGGGCGCATCGCCTCGGATGCTCGCGTGATATTACGATAACATGAATTATATCCATACTCGCCCCGCAAAGATCATGAAGACGCTTCACTGAATGAAAGTCAAAGCTCTTAGAAATTTATTGAACAATTTTGACAGAAGCACAAGTCCGGAAACAACTGGTAAATGTGGGAGAATAAAGTGAGGAAAAATATGCATGGCAAAGTAAATTTCAGCTCACATGCAGTCGCTTCGAAACACGGGCTCACACAACTTTTGACAATTTTCGCAAGTCCTGGCTCTTTTTGTCCTTCTGGCTTTTCAACTGCCTGTAGTATTCACGCATACGCAAGCCCACTTAATAGTGGATCAGTTTCGCAAGCATGTCTTGTTTGTGAAGACTGCATGGAAATGTAAACTGGAACTTTTCCAGAACCGCATCAATTGTCCTATCGAACGCATGCCTGTCACTCACATATTTTACAAACTTTTCCTCACACTATCTGAAAAGATCAAAAAGATGCATATTCGGGTGCGTCAGCCTGCCTCTCGTTTTTAAATTGACCAGGTCGGCTTCAGGCACCTTTGCGATTCCTTCTGTTCCCTCAAGCGCCTCTTTGCAAATCGTACAGGAGGCCTCATTTGCGAGTTTTCTTGAGACAAAGCCAGTGACTTAGTATACAGTGCAGTCTACAACGTCTGCGTCGCAGTCGTTTAGCCCAAATAGGTCATAACATTCCCAGCTGCCTTATTCGATCAGCCCATCAAGCTTCTGCTTCAATTCTTGCAGTTTATTTGGGCGCTGCATATCTGAACTCTGATATACCTCCCTTAAATCCGCCAGAGTAACAACGACAGCCTGTTTGTTATCAGGCGCAGTACAGTTTCCAAACTGTGGAGGTTTTAACAAAGAATACATGCTTAACATGCGGTATAACTGCAAGAATGTGGGAAAGGCCGGATGTTCATTTTGACCTCCCGCCTGTCTGGTAATTCCGAAAAAGCATTCTAAGGGGTCCTGGTTCATTTTGGCCGACAACGCGTACTTGAAATCGCAGTCTTTTAGAAGGTAGGTAGAAAGTGATTTTCTCTCTCCCTATGATCGACGAGACCAGCGTAGGTCATCGTTTTTCGGTTTACAGCCAATTCTTTTCTCACTTAAATTTCATCCATTATCAGCAGTCCTCGGCGATGAAAATGAGTTTTCTTGGAGACTTTCAGCTCCAAGGCTTGGAAGAAGTTTTCATAGAAACCACATTTCAAGCCCACCATACGTCCTTACAGTACTAACACATGGCAAAGGCAAAATGTCGTTGCTTCGCAAAAAAGTACGTAGCAGGACTGCGTATGTGTAGAAGGAGACACGAGAATCCAGTCATCTGTGCATCGCCGATTTCTTTTTGTTGTGCTCTTGGCAGCTGAAATGCATTCCTCTAACAAAAGCAGCTGCGCTGGTGGCATATCCAGAGCCTGGAGTTTATCTTTGACGTCTTCCTCCTGCAATTTTGTTAGCTCTGTCCTGGTGTCCTTTATCTGCTTGATCAACAGTTTGTTGTTAATAAGTCGCGCTCGTGACTGCTGGAGCACTGATTTTGCCCGGCGCAAAGCTTTGAGCTTTTCCTGCTGGGAAGGCTGCACGGAAAACCTTATGCGTTTCCATGGTCGCTCCTCTTTCGCTCTCGCAGCTTGGCGGTCGGCGTGCAACCTCAAGGTGTCAGCGAGACCGCTGCAATGATGGCATATCACTCCTCCATTCAATAGTAGTAGGCAATCGTTGTGTCTCCAGCTCTTCTGGGAGTCTACTGAAGCGCACTCGGGAAGTCCTTTTAACTCGGCCCTCCCCGGCATACGTTAAGGCTATCAATGGTTTTGAGCATGACTTCGATATCAGATGGCGACGTGGCAAACGAACTTACACCAACAGCAGCACAATAAATTGGCCTGCCAAAGACATGCACCTCAACTGTGAGGTCACTCTACAGATGCAAAGTGTTTCTATTGAAAATTACTGAAGAACCGTCCCTTTGCCTGTGTATTACCTGTGCGTCAATAAACACAATTTCTCTCACCCCTTCAACGTCGGTGCGATGTGCTGCCCATGAATGCTGAGGTAAGCAAATTCTGCCCGCTTCGTTGAAGACTGTTTCAAACGGCGAGGCCTCGCAGGACTTCGCAACGCAGTCGCTTTCATCGGAAGAGGCCACAGGTTGAGTCGTGTCGGCGAGCAATCTTGATCCGATTACGCTGCGGCTCTTTTGAGAGACTGAAGAAGAAGATGCGCGACCAGATAGTCGCTTCGCTGTATTGCGAGGGCCCTTGATCCGTTTTGAAAGGTAGCTCGGCGCCCCTTCGAAGATAGGTGGAATGGCGTCTTTTGTAAGGCGCGCTCTTCTCTTGCCGGACATTAGCACGTGGCCATCAACTTCCGTTGACCACGTCTTCAAAATGAAGTGGGGAGCGAAATGCTTTTCGCACACACGATCTGTTCTTCGTAGTACACGGTCCATGCGAGGTATTGCCCGCCGCCACGCTTCGAGCCTTGCGTCATCCTGGGGCGGATTGAGAAGAGAGTACTTCTCTTTACACGATATGTAGCCGCTGCTACAAAATGGCACGAAGCACTTCACCATCGCACTGCCGCATAGAATAAGTCGATCTGAGATTAGATTTTACTAAACGCTCGCGTGAGAGCAGGAACCAGCCGAAGCGGACAAAAAACAATCGTACGGCGCGAAGCGCGAAAGCGGGAGACCCGGGGAACAGTCGGTAGCGCCCTCTGTTGACCGCCGTGTAAGCAGAATGCTCCGACCTCCTTTCTGCGTAGCCGCTCGCCCGCGCCGTTCCCTCACCTAATCTACTCTTACACCGTGGTTCACGTTAAAGATCCCCAGGTGGTCGAAATTATTCCGGAGCCCTCCACTACGGCACCTCCTTCTTCCTTTCACTACGGCACCTTTCACTCCCTCCCTTCTCCCTTCCCTAACGGCGCGGTTCAGGTGTCCAACGATATATGAGACAGATACTGCGCCATTTCCTTTCCTCAAAAATCAATTATTATCAATTATTCCCACGCATAGGCTGGGCACGCCACTGTGGAACAGTCCGGAGAGTCCGCTTGGGAACAAGAAATCAGTCAAAATCGCTGCTCAGATATACTGATACGTACCAGCCGGTCGATCTGTGTGAGCACGTAAGCAAGCCTTGTGTGTTCGCGTTGTGTGGCTCGCCTGTTCTTTTTTTTTTTCAGAGGCGAAAGCGCCCCGAGCTCACAGGCGAACTTGGCGGAGAATGGCATCGATGATGGCGGAAACTGGAGGAGGTCAATGTTACTGAAATCGATGCCTCGGGACGCGGTGGCCCGTGGAGACCCGTTTGTTTTCATCAAGGCAACGGCGCCAAGAAGTGCGGCCGTGTTTGTACTCGCATTTCTCGAGAACCCCAAGAGAGCGCAGGAGAGAAAACACACGCAGCTCTGGAATGTTCGGTGCTTACTGCCCTTCGCTTGCAATCAGCGCAATCTTGCTACCTTCGTCGGGTATTTCTTCATGGTAAACATTGTGCTAGCACGAAGCGGAAAATGCTCATGGACTCTGGATCTCCACAGCGAAGAATCAATTGCGCCCATACGTAGATTACCAACGGCATTGTGCTGCATTTATGAAACGCCAATGAAAGAGGGCTAACGCATATTCAAAGGCGTTGTGAGGTGCCAATGTTTATGCTAAGTTGTTTTTACGGTTGATATTAAGCCGCGTCGGTAAACCTCAGCATACATGAAGGAGATGTTGCCCAATGTTCCTTTTATAAGTAAGACAGTTACTGTTCTAAGTAAGACAGTTACATGTAAGACAGTTACTGCGCCATTTCCTTAACTGAAAACCAATTTTAAAAACTAACCTTCGCGTATTCGAACCCGACCGCGGCGGCCGCGTTACGGCTGACGCGAAACGCAAAAGGCGTACGTGTGCTGTGCGATGTCCGTTCACGCTAAAGATCCCCACGTCAACGAAATTACTTCGGAGCCTTCCACTAGGGCACCTCTTTCTTCCTTTCTACTTTCACTTCCCTTATCACTTCCCTTACCGCACGGTTCACGTGTCGGCCGATATGAGAGACAGATACTGCGCTATTTCCTTTCCACAAATATCAATTTTCAAAACCAATATTCAACTTTCTTTGAAAGGAGAGGAGAGAAATTTAACTGGCCCCCCCTGGGACAGTGGACACCTCACTCGCGCTTTAATCTATGTGGCGGTAGTGACAGATGTGCGCTGCATGCCTTGGCATTCTCACGTTGTATCACAAACGCGGCACTGGAGATATAGACCATGGGCGCTTTTTTTTTGTGCTCATTGGTGTTAGCGTTGACAACGTTCTAGATTGCGATGATTCTGAGAAAAGGAGGGCACATAGCTGGCTCCCTGGGCGGTGGACGCCTCAATCGCTCTTTTCGGTACGTGGCGGTGGGGAGAGAGAGAGATCTGGCTGCATGCATTAGCGCTGACAACGCGCCACTGCAGAAATAAGCAGCAGAAGTTCATTGGGTGAAAGAATAAATGAGAAAGATGTGCCGTAGTGGAGGCCTCCGGAATAATTTCGACCACCTGGGGATCTTTAACGTGATCTGTGCGATGTCAGTGCGCGTTAAAGACTCCGAGGTGGTCAAAATTATTCCGGAGCCCTCCAGTACGGCACCTCTTTCTCGCTGTCATCGTTCACTCCCTCATTTATCTCTTCCGTTACGGCGCGGTCCAGGTGTCGGCCGATATGCCAGACAGATGCTGCGCCATTTCCCTTTTCCAAAAACCAATTTATATTTTGGTGACCAACCTCTCGTGATAAACCACTAATCTAACCGACTGCTGGCAGGGTGGGCGCATTGCCTATCCAGTGTGCGGAACGCACTCAACGTTAGAGGCAAGCCGCGTCTACTTACCCGATATTACACAGTTTTCGTCTCTAACTAGGTTCAGAAGCAGTTGAACCGCAGCCAATTTTTCTTTAACCTCCCCGCCTAGACAACGGCCAAGATGCCCTGACTCTTGGCGGCAGCTGCGTCTAGTCGGACGACTTCTATAGTAAATCATTCAGCCGAGCCGATAACACTGCCTACTTGTAGGAATGCGAAAGCATTACTATTGTAGGATACAACATAAGAAACAGCAGCTCTTTTACACTGGGCCACGGTCCGCGGCATCCTGTATTACTCCGCAAGGCAGTCACAAAGTAAACAAAAATGAGCTTTTATTGTTTGACTTTACTAAACAAGCCAGATATATAAATTGTAGGGCTTACATTTTTTTTCTTGTGGCTAGCTTCTTTTTAGCCAGCTATGAATGTTTCACAAAGAACTACTTTTTTGTCGTGGAGGAATTCTGTGCGGCGGTCCTGAATGTGTGGCGGAGATTACTGCACACTTAAGTTGCATCCGACTTTAGGCAGTTTTCGCACAAGCGTTTACGTACGTAAACATTCACGTAATTGTTTGCTGGGGATAGTAAATGGCGTCGACTTTACACTATGTGTCACACCTGCGCTTTTAGTGATCGCACGGAAACACGAATGCAAACCACAGTGACAACATCTGGTGTCGAAATAAGAAGATATTTTCTGTATTTCTTTTAACAAGTAAGCCAGGACCAGCCAAGTCGTACCGGGCCGGTAGCCAGTTTAGCCTAGCCGTGTTTGCGGATTCCCCTCCCGAAGGAGTGCCATATCATCCGCGAAAACAAACCGCGGACGCTGAGCGGTATTTCTCGGCGCGGTTGTTGCGTAAGCTACAATCTTGCAAAGGCCGAACTATCCTATTGGACAACGAAGAATAAACAGCTGTCACCGAGACGGCTAGACGGCTACAACTTCTGTTTACGATCACATGGGTGTAAGAATCCAAGTTAAGGCAATCCACGCGAAAACGATGCATCTTGGTAAGCTCAGGGACAACGCAGCCGCCGAACAAAATTAAAACGTGGTAAATTCACTGCAGTTTTTTTGTTTTCTAGGTAAGATAAGGCAAAGCAAACGCCCCATACGGCATTTAAAGCATGGGCACGCTAAAAATACTCTAACAGCGACGAATTCGATCGTAATGGGCGACCTGGGTCAACACCTGTCAACGCTAACCTTCTAGCGTACTCAAGGGCCAGGCACGCTAAATTCTAATTTTAGCGTAAGCTGGCGTAAAGTACACTAAACCTCGGCCTCAGTGAGCGATTAGCGCATGCGCCGTGCGCATCATGCTACCTTTAGGGCACGTTATTCCACACGCACCACACACAGACGCGTGCGAGCGTAGGACACTAACCGAAACGCTGTACGACAAAGGGTTGCATCACGAATTTGACACGAAAATTTGTTTTTGAGGAAAAGAAATGGCGCAGCAATTGTCTCACAGATCTCGGCGGACACCTCAACGGCACCTTCAGAGAAGATGACCCGCTGCGGTGGCTCAGTGGTAGGGCGCTCGGCTGCTGAGCTGGAGCACCCGGCTTCGAACCTGACCGGGGCGGCCGCGTTTCGATAGAGGAGTTACGCGTTAGGCGCCCGTGTGCTGTGCGATGTCAGTGGGAATTAAGGATCCCTAGCTGGTGGTCGAAAATATTCTGGAGTCCTCCACTACGGCACCAATTCCTCGCTTTGTTCTTTCACTCCCCCTCCCTCCCTTCCTCCCTTCCCTTACGGCATGATTTGGGTGTCCATCGAGATATGTGAGACAGTTACTGCGTCATTTCTTTTCCCCAAACAACCAATTTTCATTTTTCACCTGGATTCTTCGGCGGGCGCTCGAAGCGAGCGGACGTATTTTTTAGCTCTACCCTCCTTCGGACGCTGGGCATAAGGCTTCGCGGCGCTGCGGGGTCTCCCCATGGAGGCCACAGACACGGTGAACGAGTGCCGGCCTGCGTTCGGCGGTGACGATGAGCAACTCAGGAGCAGGCTGCTCACGCTGACGATCACGGAGACGAACGCCTTTCAGAGCAAGGTCGTCCAGCACCATTCGGCGAATGCAGGCCGAGATCGCTGATCTGCGGAAAACGGTGAGGTGCCTGACGGCGGCGCTCATCACCGCCTCGGAGAGCCTCGATTCCGTCATCGGGACCTTGGACGTGCCGCCGGTGGACCCAAGCGTTCTAGCCTTGAAGGACGACATGGCGCTTGCTCAGCAGACGCAGGACTCCATGGCGGCTCTCTCCCCGCCATTTCTGGCCACCCCTGCGCCTCCCGCCGCCATTGCTACTCCTGGGGAACCGGCTGTGATGCCCTCTCCCCCTGATGCTGCTGCGGGCTCACCGCGGACACCTGCAGCCGAGGAGAGCATGTGCACCCCAATGGACGAGTCTGCTTTCCGGAAACGGCGACGCTCAACGGGGTCCGAGGAGGAGAGGGACTCGGAAACCAAAAGGGACATCGCGGTGGCCAAGCGGGAAGATCGAAGCCCCCTCTCGACACTGTTCCTTCTCCCTCCACACTCGAAGGAGCAGGGCATGCCCAGCACGAACTCCATGGAGCCCACCTCCAGCCTGCAGCTGATGCCGCTGCTCTTGCTGCTGGGGCGACGGCGTCGGCAAGGAAACCGGGTGCGACCTCGCCAAACCCTGTCGCACGAGACCAGGCTGCGGCTTGGGCCTCGTCTGCTGGCAGCGAGGGCGCCCAACTCCGCGGCGCGCAGCAACAATACGCCGCAGACAGCGTCCGCACTGATGCTGGGGCCAACCTAGTCCGTGGCACACCATCACTACCAAGGCGCAGCGGCGTCGAAGAGCTGCCCTGAAGCGAGCCGCTGCTGCCGTGGAGGTCCCGTCCAGCCTGGTGGGAACGGTGCTGTTTCGGGCGGCGAACCGGGGCACCGCCTTCACCAGGGAACAGGGCTGGGAGTTGGCCGAGGAGATCGGACCCCGTCCGAGTAAACATGCGGCGGAGTGGGGTGGCAGTGGACATGGGGACCAGCGATGCTCTCTAGGCCCTGCTAGCCACAGCCGTCATCCGCGGCGTGCCGGTCTGCGCCAAGGAGCCTCCTCCTCGGAACCAAAGCTCCGGCCTGGTCTTCGGTGTGGACGGGCGCAGGATGGCGGAGGAGCTGCTAGCGGCGGTGGAGTCAACGGTGCCGATGGTCTCGGCGTCGCTGTCGGGAATCACACTCGCTCTCCGTTTTGCGGCGCCGACACCACCGGCGGTCATCACCATATTCAAGCGCAGGCTTGCGGTCCGCCCCTGCCGTCCCCGGCCGCTCCAGTGTGCCAAGTGCGCTAGCCTGGGGCATGCCACTGAGGTGTATTGCGCCCCTGCCCAATGCACGCTCTGCGGCGGGCCGCACGAGCCTGGTACCTGCGCGATCGCGCAAGCCCCGCTGCATTAACTGCGGGGGGCGGCACGCGGCCATGGATCCAGCGTGCCCTCACTGGCAGCGAGAGCGTCACGTGGCCACTTTAATGGCCACATCCATGGCACCGATGTCCAGGCGAGTTGTCCGAGCTGTCGTCCAGGCGCTAAAACAGCGGCCCAAGCCCAGCAACATCAGCAGGCGCTGCGCGCGGTTTCTTATGCGCAGGCCGTCAGGGGAGCACCCCAGCAGCAGCAGCAACCGAAGAAACGGCCGCGCCGGCAGCGGCAGCCGCGATCCGTTTGCCCGGCGTCCCGTGCAGCGCGGCCCGAGCCTGCGGCCGCTTCTCATGGCCAGCCCCCTGATGCACAGGACGCGGAGATCGCGCGCTTAAAGCTGACGTTGCACGCCTTCAGCGAACTTTTCCCGGAGGGCACCGATGGACACCGGGCTTGCTTAGCAGCAGCGGGTGCTCGTCACAGATAAGCCAGCATGATGGCTAGCCGCCGGACTCCCTCCCGCATACCATCCATACTGCAGTGGAACGTGCGCTCACTTGCGGCGCGGTACGCTGAAATGCGAGTTCGCATCGCACAGGCTTCGCCGAAAGTTATCGCGCTGCAGGAGACGTACGTAAGTTCACATGAAGGGGGGCCCCAGATGCGGCTACCTGGCTACATTCGGTACCACTCAGCCACTAGGTGCGAGGAACCCACCTGTGCCGCAGTGCCTTGTTGTAACATATCGCCCAGGGAAATCAAGGTGCGCGATATACGTGCGGCAGGACGTCCAGCGCACCCTTGTCGGCTCGGCGGCGGAGACATCTGAAGCCCAGGAGTGCGTGGTAGTGACAGTTCGCGTCGGTGGTGTTGAAACGTTGGTGGCCAGTGTTTTGTGCGTCCAGATGTCGCGTGGAACGCGCTGTGTTTTCGTGCTGTGCCCTGCGCCAAATCATCTGCGGAGATCATAACGCCCACCATAGTGCGTGGGGCAGTGCGTGCCACTCCGCGCGTGGAGACGACCTGCACGACGCAGCAACGCAGCTGGGATTCACCCCCTTGAACAACGGCGAGCCCACCATTCGACGACGCGGAACCGTCTCATGCATCGACGTTGCCTTCGCATCCAGAGGCATCGAGGCGATATGGCGCCGATCACCATCTCTCTGGGGCTCGGATCATTACTCGATCCTAATCGAACCCACTGCATTGGGAGCGCGCCGCAAACGTGCCTACTCCATTACCAACTGGAGTGCGTTCAGGCGGGCGGTCGACTTGGTTGCTGCCACTGGCACAGATTTCTTTTCAAGTCTAGTCCGAAGCGCTCTCGTAGCCACCCAACGAGCAGAGGTAAGGGCAGGGCTGCCCACACCTGATATGAAGCTGCTGAATCTGCGCGAGAAGAAAGATCACGCAGAGCGATGGGCGCGATGGACTGACAGAGCCGCCTATTGGACTTTCTGCAACCGCCTGGACGCGGCAGCGCGCCGTCACGCCAAGAAGCTACACCTCCGGTAGTGGGCTTCACTATGCCAAATGATGGAGGAAGATGTCAGCTCGCGGAGGCTGTTTGACACCCTGCGGCGCACCACCGAACCACTGGCAAACCGTCAACCGCTGGCCGCCCTCGCAATCTCCACCGGGCTCAGCTTTGAAGAGTTGACAGAGCGGTTTTCCGACCCGTTCGCGCCACCCAGCCCCACAAATGCAGTTAACATAGCTGCTCATGAGACCCCAAGAAACGACGCCAGTCCCTCGCCCGTCGCCTCGGAAGATCCATGTGCTGCGCCGTTCACCGCGGTGGAACTGAACAATGCGCTGCAGCGCTGTCTTCGCCGCTCGGCGCCCAGACCGGACGGGGTGACATACCAGATACTGCGAAACCTAGATAAGCAGCAACGACCGATCCTCCTGCAGCAGATCAACCTGGTGTGGAAACGCGAGGGGCTACCGGAGGATTGGCGAACAGTGGTCGTTTGTCCCATCCGAAAGGCAGGGTGCCCACCTACGGAGCTGAGAGGATACCGGCCAGTGGAATTAACATCGGCGGCAGGTAAGCTCATGGAGCATATGGCGTTGCAGCGTCTGAACGAGCGGGCTGCGGAGGCTGATTTGCTTGACGAGCGGCAGACAGGGTTCCATGGGATGCGGTGCACGGCTGATTCTAATCGGACGTTGTTACAGCGCTGGAGCATGCCAGGGCGGCAGGCCAGGACTACTGGACGTCTCGGGTGCTTTTGACAACGTTCACCGCGCACCGATTCTCGCGGTGCTTGAGGGGACCGCTGTGAGCGGGCGCCTATTGCGATACGTTCACGGCTTCCTGAGCGGGCGTACCATGCACGTGTGAGTAGGGGGTAAGCTCTCCAAGCCTCGCCCTGTTGACATAGGCGTGCCGCAGGGCTCTGTCTTAGCACCTTTTTTGTTTAATGTGGCCATGTCGGCGGTGCCGGCCTCACTCCCCACGAGCGGCCGACACCATGTGTACATGTCCATATATGCAGACGACATAGCTCTGTGGTGCCGGGGACCACCGGGCGAGGCGCTCCACGTCGGGGGTGCCTTCAGGGAGCTGTGACCGCAATCGATGCCAGCTTGCGCGGCCTTGGTCTGTCGCTGAGCGCGGACAAATCGGTGGCCATGGCTTGCGTTTCGCGCTCGCGCGCGCACCTTGCGCCACTGTCACTGGACGTGACTCCGATTCCTTGGCATAAATCAGTGCGGTAATCGACTGGCGCCTTTCCTTCCGCCCCGCAGCGACCAAGGCCTATCTGCAGATGAAGAGGATCACCGCCGCCGCGCACAAGCTCACTGCTCGAGGCCAGGGCATCTCCCAGCAAGCCGCGCTGCGGCCATACCATGCCGCACCTTTGGGGGCGGTGTTCTATGCATTGCTGCTCGTCACGTGCGAAAGCCGTGCTGGAAGATGCTGGAGCTCCAGCACCGCAAGTTCCTGCGCGTGTGCCTAGGCCTTCCCAAAAACTCGCAGTGCGCCGCAACGTTGGCCATGGCAGGAGCGTGTCCACTTGAGCTCCAAGGAGCGCGGAGCGCACTGATTCACATCGACCGGCTTCACAGCGCACCGGACGGCGGCTCGCTGCTGCAGCGTATGCGCTCGCACCCGCTCTCACGAAGGCGCGGCCCCCCTCGAGCATGAGCAATTGACTCAAGGTCGACCCCCTACTGCTGATGCGCGCCCATTGCCTGCTGCCTCGGAGGTACAGCGAGAGATCGTCGGCATTGCGGGAAAGCGGAGCACACACCTCTGTGCTGTGCAGCAGCTGGCAAGAGCTTTCATACACGAGGAGCTCCAGGACCATCTCCTCGTGTACACCGACGGCTCAGTGGCCCGTGACAGCTGCTCCCTTGCAGCGCCGGCTACCGTCTCCGCCCTGCGACTGCACAGTCACCAACACGCAACCTTCCTGGGCTCCTCCACCACAACGGAGTTGTTGGGGTCCGGCTCGGGCTGGACCTGCTGCTCACCCTCGGCCCTCCGCCGCCCAGGAGTGCTCTGCCTCTGCGACTCCCGCGCCGCCCTCAGCCGCCTGCAATCTAACGGCCGCGGTACCCTACTAGTGCGGGAAATTCGCTCCCGTATCGAGTGCCTCTCGCAGAGAGGATGTGCCGTGCGTGCACAGTGGGTGCCTGGTCACTGCGGCATTGCCGGCAACGAAACTGACGACCTCGCGACCGCTGCACATAAACTACCTGCCAGCGATCTGCCCATTGCGCTGGAGGACGTGCGTGCGGCCATCTACGACCATCTCCGAAAGCAGCACCTCGACCCACGCATCGCAGGAGGTTAGCACATCGACAGTATCACCGGCTGTCGCGCACTTACACGGTCGCAACGTGTTATGATGCTCCGCGCGCGCATTGGCTGCGTGTGGCCTGGGGAACGACGGGAGCGTCACGGAATCGCCACGAGTGATGTGTGCGACGGGTGCGGTGCAGTGGAAACACTAGAACACCTGCTCCTTCACTGTGCCACGTTCGCTGATGCTCGTCACGATATGCTTGCGGCCTATAGGGCGCTCGGCATACTACCAGACACCCTCAAGACGCTATTGTGGCCGCAGGGCAGTGCGCGCACTCGTTAGCGAACTTTGGTGAGCCTCTGTGCATTCCTCGAACACACGGGCTTGACGTCCCGTGTGTTTTCCGTCCGGTAGTTCCGCGCAGTGACCGAACGCTCCGCGAGTTCTACCTTGAACAATTAATAACTGGAAGCCCCACTCCAGTTGTAGCCAACACAGCGCTGTGCGCGTGTGTTTTAATTCCTCCAACATGAAATAATCACCAGCACGACCTCGACACATTTCTTATTGTGTAAATAGTTTGTATATATTACTTCCCTTATCCTCTCTCACTGTTTCCTCACCTCTTTCATTTCATTTCTCCATTCTGCCTACTATCCTTTATTTCCGCTACCCCAGCTCACGTGCTTCAGTATTGATGGCAGATGCCGGGGCTAGCAAACATCTTTTTCTTCCTTTTTAGTATTATTTTAATAAAAACACTACCACCACCATTTTTCAACTGGGACACTGCGTAGAGCAAAAACGAAATGCTGCAACGTTTTCGACTACGACACCCGCTTCTCTCTTCTTCCTCCTTTCCATTACGGTGTGGTTCCGGTGTCCACCGAGATGTGCAACAATCACTTCCTGGTATTCTTTCCTCAAAAACCAATTTTCTGCAATGCTTTTAATAAGTCATTCTTCGATCACCTAGTGCGGATATTGGGCAGTGAATAACGCATAAAAGATCTGTCTTATTGGGGTGTCTTTTATATCAATATTTGCTTTCCTTCTTGTGGTTCGCTTCTCATATAGTAGTCAGTGTTTGGCAAAGCTGTGCTGTTAATATCGCATAAATCGGTAGCTAACTATTACAAAAGCGTATGTCTTATGCATGAGTTTCTGAGATCTGCATATCAGTTGCCGCATTTAGCCTTTCCGGTTCCTGTTTCTTTCTGTCCCGATTGGTGAATGCTTTGCCCATTCCCCCCCCCCTCCTTTTCGAGAATACCGCAAGTGTAGTTAATGTTTGCCAGCGCTCCTATGTAAAAAAATCAGGGGCCACTTTGTCCACCTAAAGTGTGGTGAGGCGAAAGCCCTTAGTGCGGTATTGCTGCTTGTATCGCTGGTGTGTGGATAAGATGTTAAGTACACAATTGTTTGTGAATCTTAAGTGCTGGAGACACTTGAGGGCATTAGGGAGCCATCTATCTTTTTCGACGCCTTTCTGCAAACAATCTCCGGCGCCCTAGACAAGGATAACTACTTATGCGTTAGCAGGAAGTAGCGTAGTCGTTAGCACGCTCAGCTGCGGAACGGAAGGATAGTTGTTTGAATCCCATCGTGCAAAAAGAATTTTTTAAAGGGAAAGCTTTACTGGCCGCGAACTTGAGATTTCGCCGTGGCGGTGCTCCGAGGAGACACATGACGTCACAAAGCGTGCCTCGCCGCGGATATTTCTCTCTATCGCTGCCTAGTCACTACTGCGCATGCGTCACTAGTAGCACCGAGCCACAGGTGTTCGTTCCGCCGCTGCGCAGCGCCGCGCCGTTAATCAAAATTGAACTTTCCATTTCCAGTTCTTTCTTCTTTTCCTCCCTCCTTTATCCCTTCTTTTACGGCACGGTTCGGGTGTCCACCGAGATATGTGAGGCGGTTACTGTGCCATTTCCCTTCCTCAAAAACCAAACAAAACAAGTGAGCCGATGACCTTCAAAGAGTTTATTGATGTGGACAACTTTGCAAAGGCCGTTCATTTTCACAAAAGAAAAAGCGCACAGCGGGCTCCGTGGGTCAGTGGAGACCTCAATCTCGCTTTCATGTTCATGGCGTTGGTGTCCAACGGCAAAAGCCTGCTTTGATTGCGTTCCGCACACTGGATAGGCTGCGCACCCTCCCTGCCACCCTGGGAGGTGGCATGCAGTTAATGATTGATCGCAAGAGATTGATCACCAAATGAACGCTGCGGCCTTGTTATTGCTGCACTGCTGCATGTCAGCCACAACGCTGTCAGTGTTAACGCATTCAGGCCCCATTTCTCTCTCACCACCGCCACATGCATAAAAGCACTAATGAGGCGTCCTCATATCCAGGGAATCAGTTATGCGCCCCTCCTTTGCTCAAAGCCATCGCCGTCTAGAATATTGTCAACGCCAATGCCAATGAACACAGTCAACGCCCACATCTTTCGCTTTGTATATCCTGGATTACCTGAGCTAATCCACATTATCTTTTTCTTACCGAGCTGAGTGTCACGGAAGGAAAGACGGACGGACACCGCAAGTGTAAGCAATAAAAGGCTTTCGCCTGAATATTGCCTGGTCTACCAATAAATTCTCTTTGTGTAGTTTGAAGTCATGGTTGTGGTGGCGGACGTAATATTTCAATAATTTATTTCCCATCTTTTTTTAACTCTCTTCTAGCGACTGTAATTTTTTTCGTTCTGTAGAGAGACGGACTTTTTAAAAGCCTGCAGACAATGAAAGGCGAAAAATTAGCCTTGAAGTGCATTTGCTGGAGTAAACCTTTCGCCATACTTAACGGTCCCAGCGCTGTGCGAACCAGAGCCGGCGGAAAGCAAGCCGCTTTGTCTTATGTTTTAAACCTCACAGCGATTACCATATCTCCTTGCTGTACGTTTGTAACTGGCAGCACCTTGAGGTGCGCTTTCCACAGCGTCAGGCAAACGTTCGTAGCCAGAATGTTGCCTTGCGGAAGGACCTCCTCTGCCGCCAACTGCCGCTCTCTGCAGCCGTATGCGAAGAACAGTGGGAAAGGGCTAAGACTCATAAAAAAACGAAGGCAGAGATAGACGATCAACGCCGGGCCATGGCCGAAAAATTGTGCAGTGTTTAGTCTTGCGTAAGCCTGTCTAGTCAGAGGAAGCGCGGCGTCCATGATATGATTGAGCTGAGGAGCAGCGCTGTAAGATGGTGCCGTGAGGGAAAGATAAAGTGTCGACACCACTCAAGCCTCATTATATGATATTTACTGTCACATCCCTGTATTACCAACCCCTGTATTCATTGGTGCATATATTGCGTTCCTACTGGCAGGTACTGTAATACTGTAACGGAAAACAGGGAGACAGGTCGCTAACCAGCAGAATACAGCAAGCAGCCAGCCAGCCAGCGCGAGACACTTCAACGTCTTCGAAGACACTTCAGCGCCACCTGAGAACACCAGGTGGCATTACTCCCCCTCCAAAAAAAAAGAAAAACAAAAGCGGGGTTGCAGTATGGGCAGTGGAAAGAGGAAAAAAAAACAGCACAGGCACACAAAAATGTACAAGGGAGGTGGGCGAAGGTGTCCCACGCGAAAACTAGCAGAACACTGAGCGTACTAGCCATTACCGCGTGAAGTAGGGTTTCATGCGGACAACGTGCACAACCTCAGAGCGGGGTGGACGACGCTGAGGCTGCACAGTCCCGTCAGGAAGAACTTCGTAGGTCACTTCGGTGACGGGGCGCAAAACTCGGTACGGTCCAAAGTAACGGCACATCAGTTTTTCAGACAAGCCTGGGCGGCCTACCGGGGTCCACACCCAAACTTGGTCTCCCGGATGGTATTCGACGTGCCGATGACGGAGGTTGTAGCGGCGCGCATCCGTACCCTGCTGCCGCTGAATGTGAAGACGGGCAAGTTGACGTGCTTCCTCGGCGCGCTGAGCGAACTGCTCGGCGTCTGGCGTGAGTGGGTGGTCATCAGTGCTGCATGGAAGCATTGCATCCAGCATCGTCTGAACGTCACGTCCGTAGACCAGACGAAATGGTGTAAATCGGGTCGTCTCCTGGGTGGCCGTGTTGTAAGCGTATGTGACGTACGGGAGAATCTCGTCCCAGGTTTTGTGCTGCGAGTCTATGTACATTGCGATCATGTCGGCGATCGTTCTGTTGAGTCTCTCTGTGAGCCCGTTCGTCTGTGGGTGATAGGCAGTAGTTTTGCGATGGTTCGTGTGACTGAGCTCGAACACGTCGCGCATGAGCTGTGCCGTAAACGCCGTACCTCGATCAGTGATTACGTGGGACGGTGCGCCATGACGCAGCACGATTTGTTGCATAAAAACTGGGCGATCTCAGATGACGTACCGCGCTGCACCGCTTTAGTTTCCGCATACCTTGTTAAATAGTCGGTCGCGACTATGATCCATTTATGACCGGCCGATGACACAGGGAATGGGCCCAGAAGATCGATGCCGACTTGATCAAAAGGCGTCCGAGGGGGTTCAATAGGTTGGAGCAAGCCCGCTGGCTTGAGAGGAGGCGCCTTACGACGTTGGCAATCGCGGCAGCCTCTGACGTAACGCTGGACGGCGTGAGAAAGTTGGGGCCAATAATACGCCTGGCGCACGCGTGCAAGTGTGCGGGCAAAGCCCAAGTGGCCGGAGGTCGGCTCATCGTGACAAGCAAGAAGGATATCGGCGCGGAGATCTGCCCGAACGACGAGGAGGTGCGCTCGGTCAACAGTGCTGGAGTTTTTCTTAAACAAAATGCCGTTCCGGAGACAGAAGGCCGGCAGGTTTCTAGAAAATTGTCAGGGTACGACAGAAGCTCGGCCCTCCAGATAATCAATGATAGGTCGCAGGTCTGGGTCAGCTCGCTGGCGGGTCATTAGGTCTAAGGCGCTGACAACTCCAATAAAACCACTCTCGTCCTCTATGCTATCATCCGCTAACCCGACGGGCGCGCGAGAGAGTGCGTCAGCGTCTTCGTGCGTCTGGCCAGATTTGTGCACAATGGTGTAATCGAATTCTTGGAGGCGGAGGCTCCATCGGGCTAGGCGCCCCGATGGGTCGCGAAGATTTGCAAGCCAGCACAACGAATGGTGGTCGGTAACTACTTTGAACGGGCGGCCGTAGAGGTACGGACGAAATTTCATGGTTGCCCACATAACCGCAAGGCATTCTTTTTCTGTGGTCGAATAGTTTGTTTCAGCGCGAGAAAGCGTGCGGCTTGCATACGCGATGACCCTTTCCACGCCACCTTGGTGTTGGACGAGTACGGCGCCGAGGCCGACGTTGCTCGCGTCGGTGTGGACTTCGGTTTCAGCCTCTTCATCAAAGTGCGCAAGAACAGGGGTTGTTAGCAGTCGTCTGCGCAGCTCGGCAAAAGCCTCCTGCTGCTCGGCAGCCCACACGAACTGTGTATCATTGCGCGTGAGGTGGTACAGGGGTGCGGCAATCTTTGAAAAGTCGGCGATGAAGCGGCGGTAATATGCGCACAGACCCAAAAAACGTTGCACACTTTTCTTTGTTGCAGGAACAGGAAAGTTGGCGACGGCAGCAGTTTTCTCGGGGTCGGGCTCAACGCCATCGGCACTCACGAGGTGACCGAGAAACTTCAACTCTTTGTACCCAAAGTGGCACTTCTCGGGCTTTAGCGTTAAGTCGGCCGATCGGAGGGCATCTAATACTGTCCTCAGGCGTTCAAGGTGTTCGGCAAAGGTTTCGGAAAATACGACGACATCATCGAGATAAACCAAACAAGTTCGCCATTTTAGTCCAGCGAGAACGGTATCCATCATCCGCTGGAAAGTTGCCGGCGCTGAACATAGCCCAAAAGGTAGCACTTTAAATTCGTACAGTCCGTCGGGGGTCACGAACGCCGTTGTAAAAAAATGCTAGAACGGAACTTTATTGTCAACTGTTTAGCATTATTCATGGGTGTCCTCCGCAGGTGTTCCAGGTAGCCGACATTTGAACTCTTTGTGCGGCCTCTTGCGCTTTTACCTGGCCTTCGGTCCTTGGTCCTGGTCAGGGCTTGAGAGAACAGCTTCCCATGCTTGTCTTGATGGAGTTACAATCAGGTCTGCTGGAGGCGGATCTTCTGCGCAATCCCAAATTATATGATTCAGCGTTGCTGCCTCACCGCACAACTTGCAGTAAGGGTTTATCAGAATAGGAAAAATATTCGCACAGACCCACGGATTTTACAGTGACCGCTTTTGTAGTCACTTCCACGCGGTGGCTTGATCTCGGATGAGCGACGAATTCATAGGAGGCAGAATAGCCCCAAGATATCAGTAATAACTGGTAGCGGCCTGGCAGGTCTCCAGAGTCTTACTTAACACGGCCCCCGCGTCGGAGTCCTCTTCTCAAGCTCGGCTAACATCTCGAGCATATTGTTGAGCTGCCTCTTTCCTGTGGACCCGTTCATGAACCTGGACCCAAAGCAGGTGAGTTACCTCCCTTCCTTTTTGGCATCATGCTGAGAATTTTGTACGCGGTAGCGGAGATTCGCTCTAGCGCAAAGTTGCTCAGGGCCATTTTGCAATCGTTAAGAATGGTGCTGGTGCATTCCTGGGCGATCTCTAGCGCTATAGCGGCCTCTTCAGCCACTTCAGCTCTGCTCTCCACTATACCCAAGCAGCTCAGGTAATCGGCCCAATGGTGGGAAAGGCTGGTTTCTCTCTGGTTCTTTCTAAGCCCAGACTTCGCCGATACATTTGCAGTGTTGGCCTGGCTGTGCCGGTCGGGTAGAGACTGCTACCTTGCTGGACACTTTCACCGCTCGCGTAACAAGGGCGTTCCGCTGCGTCCACAAATACGGCGCTTCCTTCCCTCGAGTATTTTTCTCCAAGCAGCTTCGCCATGGTCATCTTGCATCCATCGTTACGACCCACATTCATATTCTAAGGGAGAGGTTTGGCTCTGATGCGTTGACGCATTTCTACCGGAAAAACATCTCCAAATGTTCTTCGAACAATCGAGCATTGCTTCATAAGTTGTAAGAATGCAGTTCTATTTTGGGATGTCTTGCAAGCGGCCTTCTAAAAGTGAATATATTTGACGTTTAGAAGCACGGTACCACAACGGTGCGCAATATGTACATGAAACTCTTAAAATATTTTTTTTTTATGGATTGGAGTGCACAGCTTATTGAAAACTAGAAATGAGTACCGGCATTGTAAATCAGCCGTTTCAATCAAATCTCATTTCTGCGAAATGATTATTCATCCAAAGGAAGTCTATGAACAGACAGACTGCAAAGCGGAGTGGCACACTCACTTGGCGATAGCTCTGCATTAACACCCGTCTAGGGCTTGGTTGCTCTGTCTTGGTTGTTTGAGAGGTCTTTTGCGGCGTTTCCTAAGAGCTTTGTAAATAGTTTATTTAAATAGAACATATTTCCACTATAGTAAATACGACCTCTAAATAACACAACAGTTGAAGCCTATAGGTGGCCAGCTCTGTTTGCAGTCTGATGGTTTGTGGTTCAAATTCCTGACACCTTCGAAAGAAATTTTAGTTCTCCTTCTTTAAGATGTCACTATCGTATGGTCTACTGCTGACGTCATGCGATAGCATGGTGACGTAACTGAGGAATTTTGCGCCATCAATGTCGAGAGATGGCGGACGGCGACATTTGTGACAGTGGGACATGTATTGCTTTCGCATCAAAAAACAGGGGACAAACCCGATGAGCTGCGAGGACCAGATTACTTTCTAAACAGTCCATAAAACCAATGAGGACATCTGCCTTCTGGAGACACATATGCATGATATTTCTTATAACACCATGAGGTGTAGACACGAATGAATCTCAGCAGCAAAAAGGGGCGTTATCCAGCCGTTTTTCATCTACCACAATAATATTCATCTCCAATCCTAATGTTTGATCACATCTGGTCTGGTTGGCTACTAGGTCGATGTGAAAATAAAAAGGAACGCCGATCAAAGGTTCTTATAAACCAGAGCAACGGCTCGAAGCCAAACAGAAAGGGACAAAACACAGCGCTGAACTAACAACAGAATAGATTTATTCAGGGCACCATGCAGTGGTTAAATACACGCTGGTATCACAGAATGACGGAAAAACAGAAAAAACAAGACAAAATAGGAAAAATATAAAAAAAATAATGAAAAAATATATTAAAAAATATATATCGTTTCACAGCCTATCATTGTGATTGTGCGAAAGCTTTGCCGAAACACGTAATCTATGACAATAGGTATCCATGTTCTTTTTCTGAGATAGCAACAGAAGGGGTGCTTATGCATTGCGTACCTATCCTCATGATTTCTGATGCCTCAATTATCTCCCTGGTGAGCTGGTCTTTGCTTTTTGCTATAATTTTACTGCTCTTAAACATTTGGTGGCATGAGCAATCACGACAGTGAATCCCGATATGGCGGACGGCATTCTTCACATTATTGTGGTGTTCCTTAATTCTTTCATTTAAACACCGACCTGTTTGGCCAACGTACGACCGACCACAAGACAGAGGAATTGAATATACCAAGTTGTCTTGGCACTTGTCTTGGTTGTCTTGGTTGTCTTGCCAAGACAACTTGGTATATTCAATTCCTCTGTCTTGTGGTCGGTCGTACGTTGGCCAAACAGGTCGGTGTTTAAATGAAAGAATTAAGGAACACCACAATAATGTGAAGAATACCGTCCGCCATATCGGGATTCACTGTCGTGATTGCTCATGCCACCCAATGTTCAAGAGCAGTAAAATTATAGCAAAAAGCAAAGACCAGCTCACCAGGGAGATAATTGAGGCATCAGAAATCATGAGGATAGGTACGCAATGCATAAGCACCCCTTCTGTTGCTATCTCGGAAAAAGAACACGGATACCTATTGTCATAGATTACGTGTTTCGGCAAAGCTTTCGCACAATCACAATGATAGGCTGTGAAACGATATATAAATTTTTATATATTTTTCATATTTTTTCTTATATTTTTTTCTTATTTTGTCTTGTTTTTTCTGTTTTTCCGTTATTCTGTGATACCAGCGTGTATTTAAGCACTGCATGGTGCCCTGAATAAATCTATTCTGTTGTTTGTTCAGCGCTGTGTTTTGTCCCTTCCTGTTTGGCTTCGAGCCGTTGCGCTGGTTTACAAGAACTATGTCTGACCAACTAGCCCATCAGTTCATGTTGTACATGATCAAAGGTTGTTCCTAAATATATTTGACGCACCGGCTAGCGCACAGAAGCCTTGTTCACTGAACGGAAAGCCTGAATCGTGAAGCTTAAGTGCATGTCAGTAATCGCCCCATGCATCTTGCTTACTTGGGAATGAAACTACCGTCGCTTTGATTTAGCGCTTTTTTGTTGTTCTTGTTACCGGTGTTATCTGGACTTCTTGATATCTACATGATAGCCAATTCTTTCTACTTCGGTATTTAATGTTTCTTCCTGGGTGACCCTGCGTGCCATGGCGTCCACGTGTTCCGTAAGCGCGTCGGATGCACTATACTTATTTCTGACGTCAATCACGCTTCGAAAAACTAAAGCCCGAAGAAACCGCCTACGTGGACGCGGCTGTTGAGAAGTCAGGCACGGCGGTTGCTTCGGTGGTCAGTGGCGCGTCGGCAGCCACTATTCGGAGCCGCAACATAAAGATGTCCGAGGAAGTTGCCATAACGCTTGCTTGCGTTAGAATGAAAGCAAAATTCGTTGTCAGCGATAGTAAAACTGCCCTCTGGAATTTCATGAAAGGCAGAATCTCGCAAGAAGAGGCGAGAAACCTGGCCGGCAGACAGCTGTCCCGCAAAGTCAGCTTAATATGGACCCCGGCGCACGCGTCGGATCCCGGCAACGAAGCGGCACGCGAGTTACCGAGCTCTCTACTTCCAGGTAACCGTGGAACCTGGACGAGCGCGCCAAACCTATTCCGAAATCGATGAGAACTATTGGCTAAACAGAAAACTGGTGCCACCACCGGATAAGAAGTTAAGTAATGGAGAATCGACAGCATGGCGGCGCCTGCAAGCCGGAAATTTCGTTAACCCAGTGTAGGCCTTTCACGTCCTACCAGGGGAATACGAAAACGTTCTTTGTAAAACGTGCAGGGAGAGAGGCCCCCTCGGCCACGTAATATGAGAATGTGCCTACACCCTCGGAGACAAAGAAGATATTGATAGCGGAGAAAGCTGGGAAGCCCTGCTTCGGAGCGAAAATCTCGCTCGGCAGAAACAAGCCGTCCACCTGGTGGCTGAGGCCGCGAACAGATAAAATCTCTTTGTTAGCCTTCAGTCGCGGAGGCACCGGCCCCCGTACTCCAGGCCTGCGTGCCGGGGGCGGGGGGCAGTAATGGGTCACCATTTCCGATGGAAATAAAAGTTGTCATCCATCCCTTCATCCTCAATCGTCTTTCCAAATTCTTCCTTCCACCTATGTAGCAATAGTCTCAGTCTGCGCAGGGAACTTCAAAGATAACGCGAGGAAACTTCTTTTTCTTCAGTCTGTTTTCAACATCAACCAACTGGTTCGCAGCTTTCACTGCTAGGACGCGAGCTACACGCACATTGCGAGTGCACAGAATATGCTCCAAAGACTCGCTGACGCCCGGTACATAAGAAATGGCGGCTCGTACTCATCAAGAATACACTTCAGTGTTGATGGTCGCGATGACCGTTGTAGAATGGAATAGAAGTGCTTGGCGTAGCTGCACTCGTGAAGCTCTCGGCGCACTTGGCATACATTCGAAACGCGTTCTTCAGGTTTCGAGCAAAATTTTAGATCTTGTTGAATGCTTTTGAAGAAAAAACGCCCATTTTTATGCTTTCCGAAAGTGCAGTGTGTATTTCGTTATCACGCGTTCTTTGTCGCGATTCAGCAGGCGTTCGTAGCCACCCTCACGAGCGCTCTTTTCAGCACCGGTTACGTGCTTGTCGTGTCTGCGTTTCGTCCCTCCTCTGTGATAGCTCTTGCCAGTCTGACTGCGTCGCCTGTAATGTTTATATAATGTTTATAAATGTGCTCTGCCCCGACCCATGTGTCCTCGTTCTGTCTATTCGTCAGGGCGACATGAACTGAACACAGGAACCCTATTGGAAAGAAAATTAAGTTAAAAAGAAATCCTGGAGCAGAGATGCCTACAACGGGAAAGATGCTGAGTAGGCAAACCGTATAAGCTACGTTATTATTGCTTCCACGTGGACGCTTATCACTGACATAGCGAAAATAGAGCTGAGAATGTTTTAGTCAAAACGTTCCTTGCAGTGCATGGTAGAGAGAGGATAGGTAGATGCTTTTTTAACACGCACAAAGTGAGCAATTAAGGGAGGAGATAACCACACGGTAGCTTGCCAACGTTTGGACAAGAGGCATTGTCTTCGTCTGGGCAAAGCCTTCATCATTGGCGGAGTTTAAACAGGCCCTTCACTTCGAGGAGGAATTCTCGGTGAGGGGGACAAGGGCCTGAAGTGGGAAGAGCGTTCGTAAACGAAGTGTGAATCTTGTTCAGGCACAATAGCAGCTGAAGACGATAAACCGGTTTACCTGCAGAACTGTGGCAAGAAATACGCCACCTTAGTAAAAATGATTCCAAGGGACGGGTATGCATAAGATTCAAATATCGAACAGTACGTGCGCATTACTGTGGTAGGGTGATATGGTCGGCGCAGCATAGATTAGACATATTCTTTGCGCTAGAAAAGCAGGAAAAATGTGCGTGACCACGTGTTCCTTGGCCTTCAGAAAGCAATAAACAGATCACTTGTGAACAACGCGTACTCATCAATACTTGTCAAAACCTTTGAATCTTGAGGGTATGTGCGTGTTTTGGCGAGCACGTTTTGCTTTTTGTCTGGATTTTCTGCGCACAAGGATGAATAAACATTTGTTATTTACTCGCACTTCTCCTATAGAATATGTCCTGTTGTTGTTCTTGTGCTAGATGTAATGAATAAAGGAATTTATCTATACTTAATATTCGAACTGTTATTAGTTTCCTTTGGTCTTGGCAAATTGTAAAGAAATTAACAGCGTACATTTCCAAAAAAGCCTTTTCCGCCAGAAATGTTAGGTCATGTGACTTCCCGAAATAACTGGGAAATAAATAGCCCAAAGTTTCGCTTGATCAATGTTTATTCACTAAAAAAAAAAAGGCTGATGGTCGGACGTTCCTTGTAGAGGTATTGCTGAGAAAAAATTTATACTGCGCCAAATCAGCCGGCCTGAAAGAGATAGAACTCATATTTTAAGGACTGTGATATGGCCAAACTCTCAGTTCGTTCTAAATTTGCGTTATGTTCAAAATGTTAAAACCATAATTGCGACTCTGGTGCATGTCACCTCGTTATCTATCTTTTGAACTTTACGCATAGACGTCAGTAATAGCACAGTCCAATAGCACTACTGTGGCTTTGTTCTGGCAGCGCAACCTTGGGTATATAATACAGAATGCCCAAGGCATAATAGTTACAAAATTTTTGTGCGAAAGCTCTACCTCTCGGGGGCAAACCGGCTCGCCGAGTTTGTGTGAGGCGACCCTGAAGGTGACCTTGGCGAAACATAGCATAGCAACCGTCCACGTAGAAATAAATATTGCCGTGACTGGGTTTCCAACCCACAGTGGCGCACACAGATCAGCTTCGCTGACCACTGCACGAGGGCACTATGCTATCGCCGCAGACGGTCACGCTTCGTGTTAAACTGATGAGATGATATGATGGCCTACAACACACTCTAGCGCTGCGCTTTGCACATCGTCGTCTTCATCAACTTCCATCAGTGGAACGAACAGATCAGATCAGCTTAGCCTCGATCAGAGCTTAACCTAAGTCTGACATCGTTTCCAGACATGCTGACCAACGAGCAAAACAAAACCTTAAGCCGAAAAGGCTAAACTCATGCTTTCGCACGTCTACTCGGTTTAGCTGCGATAAAAAACCAAGCAATTTTTTTACAGTTGCTGATATATGTACTTTATCATATAACGATTTTAAAGTCACACTACGAATTTTTCTTTCATAATGGTAATAAGCATACGGTTGCGTACTCAGGAGGCACTGAGTTAGTCTGGGGCGTCTATTTAAGAGGTTTAGTGACGGGGACGGCGAGCTCAAGCCGGCCAGGCCGACCAACTTCTTTTTCCTCCACGCTTCCGATCTCCTCCGCTTCGTCGTCGACACAAAGCACGTCACAATATAAGTAATGCTAGAAATGAATTATTTCCAAATGAAAATGATAGGGAATGGTGTTATATACCTGTAAAATATCTCTATGCGCATCAGAAGAAAAAAAAACACTTTTCAGTTCAACTAATCCCTTAGTAAGTCTTCAATCCCATAAGCAAAATGTACCTTCTTATAAGCGCCCTCAGAAACGAGCGCAAGCGGAAAAAATAGCGTATGAATGCCAATCGTCAAGATTTCAAAGCAAAAACTACAAGTCGAGGTCATTTTTAGAGTGTTTTGAAAGCAAACGTAAATAAAGAAATGTATGCATGATAATCCATATTTGAGCAAGTCGCAAATTGTTGCACATCGAGCGTGGGTGTAAAGCGCAAGGAGAACACGATTCAATGTAAACTGCGTGACCTGTCTGACGTCCTTTGAACATAGAATTCTTCCAATTTGTTCCCCTTTTCATCAAGTTTGCCGTTTATGACTACCTATTCTCCGGACAATAGTCCGCGGACAATAAATCTCTAAAAGCTGGAATTTCGTCATTTTACGCGCTATCTATACGTGCGGACTATCAAAGGTTCACTTTCGCGAGATTGTTTTTCAAAGCAGATGATGCATAGCGTGGCAGCCCAAGTAGTGGCCCTGCTGCGCCTACGAGATTTTTCCTCGTTAAATCACCCAATGAAGTCAGCTGCCGTATGAAATCAGCTTCGATGTGCAAGCGAATGCCGATAGTGGCGGCTGCGTTTCAATCAGAAGCTTGAATTTGTGACCACAACTGCAAAACAGCAACGAGTAACGCCAGAGAGAGAGAGCAGGGACGCTTTGGAGTATGGCCGCTGAACACGAGTCTTCGGAGCTTCATCTATGTTCTCATTTGAGCCTTTTCTGCACACCTAATTTCACTCTCTTATTTAAAGCAGTAAAACACCAAAATGGGTGAAAGCGGTACATCCGCATTAAGCAAGGCGCATGAAGAAGAAAAAAAGAGCTTCCCTCCTCATAACTGCACCATGAAACGCTGGGCTCAGATTGCCGCTCATGAGCGCGAATTATTCCAAAGCATTACTGATGTCCGCATTAAACTGAAATAATAAGCAAGAGTTGTGTTATGGGCTTGCTCGTCTTGTTGCGCGGCTTGAGGGTGCACCGCGAAAGGACGTGGAGAACCGCAGAGCTGCACTGTTAGCTCTCTCCTGTTAGATCTGTGCCGGTCCGCCTGTCCTGTTGGCCTCTGTGTTCGTCCTCGTCCTTTCGCGCTGCTCTCTCTAGTTAAATAATATCTCCTCACACAAAAAATTGCCGACGATGACTGCTGCGTTTAAC
>JARKHS020034562.1:0-23056 GCA_030143305.2 Amblyomma americanum
CGGCGTTCCTTTTTGTTTTCACATGGACCTAGTAGCCAACCAGACCAGATGTCGTCAGACATTTGGATTGCAGAAGAATATTTATGTGGTAGATGAAAGGCGGCTGGATAACGCCCCTTTTTGCTGCTGAGATTCATTCGTGTCTACACCTCATGCTGTTCTAAGAAATCTCCTGCATATATGTCTCCAGAAGGCAGATGTCCTCATTGGTTTTATGGACTGTTTAGAAAGTAATCTGGTCCTCGCAGCTAATCGTGTTTGTCCCCTGTTTTTTGATGCGAAAGCATTAGATGTCCCACTGTCACAAAAGCCGCCGTCCGCCATCTCTCGACATTGATGGCGCAAAATTATTCAGTTACGTCACCATGCTATTGCATGACGTCAGCAGTAGACCATACGATAGTGACGTCTTAAAGAAGGAGAACGAAAATTTCTTTCGAAGGTGTCAGGAATTTAACCACAAACCATCAGACTGCAAACCGAGCTGGCCACCTATAGGCTTCAACTGCTTGTGTTATTTAGAGGTCGTATTTACTACAGTGGAAATATGTTCTATTTATATAAACTATTTACAAAGCTCTTAGGAAACGCCACGAAAGACCTCTCAAACAACCAAGAAAGAGCAATCAAGTCCTAGACGGGTGCTAATGCAGAGCCTATCGCCAAGTGAGTGTGCCACTCCGCTTTATAGTCAGTCTGTTCATATACTTGCTTTGCATGAATAATCATTTGGCAGAAATGAGATTTGACTGAAACGGCTGATTCACAATGCCGGTACACATTTATAGTTTTCAATAAGCTGTCTACTCCAATCCGTAAAAAAAATGTCTTAAGAGGATCTTGTACATATTGTGCACCGTTGCGGTATCGTATGGTTCGAAAAGTCAAATACATTCGCTTTTAGAAGGCCGCTTGCAAGAAATCCCAGGACAGAACTGCCTCCTTACAACTTATGAAGCAATGCTCGATTATTTCAAGAACATTTTGAAGATCGTTTGCCGGTAGAAATGCGTCAACGCATTAGAGCCAAACCTCTACCTTAGAATATGAATGTAGGTCGTAACGATGGATGCTAGAGGACCATGGCGAAGCTGCTTGGAGATAAATACTCGAGAAAAGGAAGCGCCGTATTTGTGGACGCAGCGGAACGCCCTTGTTACGCGCGCGGTGAAAGTGTCCAGCAAGGTAGCAGTCTCTACCCGATCAGCACAGCCGGGCCAACACTGGAAATGTATTGGCGAAGTCTGGTCTTAGAAAAGACCTGAGAGAAACCAGCCTTACCCACCATTGGGCCGAATACCTAAGCTGCTTGGGTATAGTAGAGAGCAGAGGTGGAGTGGCTGAAGAGGCCGCTATAGCGCTAGAGACCGCCCAGGATGGCACCAGCACCATTCTTAACGATTGCGAGATGGCCCTGAGCAACTTTGCGCTAGGGCGAATCTCCGCCGCCGCGAACAAAATTCCCAGCACGATGCCAAAAAGGCAGGGAGGTAACTCACCTGCTTTGGGTCCAGGTTCATGAACGGGTCCCCAGGAAAGAGAGCAGCTCAACAATACGCTCGAGATGTTAGCCGAGCTTGTGAAGAGGACTCCGACGCGGGGGCCGTGTTAAGTAAGACTCTCGAGACCTACCAGGCCGCTACCAGTCATTACTGATATCTTGGGGTTACTCTGCCTCCTCAGAATTCGTCGCTCATCCGAGATCAAGCCACCACGTGGAAGTGACTACAAAAACGGTCGCTGTCAAATCCGAGGGTCTGTGCGAATATTTTTCCCGATCTGGTAAACCCTTACTGCAAGTTGTGCGGTGAGCCAGCAATGCTGAATAACATAATTTGGGATTGCGCGGAAGATCCGCCTCCTTCAGACCTGATTGTAACTCCGTCAAGACAAGCATGGGAAGCTGTTTTCTCTCAGGCTCCGACCAGGACCAAGGACCGAAGTCGTGGCAAAAGCGCAAGAGGCCGCAGAAAGAGTTCAACTGCCGGCTACCTGGAACACCTGCGGGGGACACCCATTAATAATGCCAAACAGTTGACAATAAAGTTTCGTTCTTGCATTTTTTACACATAGTTACAGTACCTGCCAGCAGTGGCGCAATATATGCACCCGTGAGGACAGGGGTTGGTAATGCAGGGATGTGACGTCAGTAAATATCATAAAATGAGGTTAGAGTGGTATCGACATTTTATCTTCCCATCACGGCACCATCTTGCAGCGCTGCTGCTCATCTCACTCAGATCATGGACGCCGCGCTTCCTCTGACTAGAGAGTCTTACGCATCATAGACTAAACATTGCACACATTTTTAGCCTTGGCCCGGAGTTGATCGTCCCTCTCTGCCTTCGTTCTTTTATGCGCCTTAGCCGTTTCCCACTGTTATTCGCATGCGGATGCATAGAGCTGCAGTTGGCGGCAGAGGAGGGCGTTCCACAAGGCAACAGTCTGGCTATGAACGTTTGCCTGACGCTGT
Organism: Amblyomma americanum; assembly: GCA_030143305.2. Lineage (NCBI taxonomy): Eukaryota > Metazoa > Arthropoda > Arachnida > Ixodida > Ixodidae > Amblyomma > Amblyomma americanum. The sequence continues at coordinate 2,474 of JARKHS020034562.1, forward strand.
GGAAAGCGCACCTCAACGTGCTGCCAGTTACAAACGTACAGCAAGGTGATATGGTAATCGCGGTGAGGCATAAAACATAAGACGAAGCGGCTTGCTTTCCGCCGGCCATGGTTCGCACAGCGCTGGGACTGTTAAGTATCGTGAAAGGTTTACTCCAGCAAATGCACCTCAAGGCTAAATTTTCGCCTTTCATTGCCTGCAGGGTTTTAAAAAGTCTGTCTATCTACAGAACGACAAAATTACAGTCGCCAGAAGAGAGTTAAAAAAAAAGATGGGAAATAAATCATTGAAATATTACGTCCGCCACCACAACCATGACTTCAAACTAAACAAAGAGAATTTATTGGTACACCAGGCAATATTCAGGCGAAAGCCTTTTATGGCTTATACTTGGGTGTCCGTCCGTCCGTCCTTCCGTGACACTCAACTCGATAAGAAAAAGATAATGTGGATTAGCTCAGGTAATCCAGGATATACAAAGCGAAAGATGTCGGCGTTGACTGTGTTCATTTGCATTGGCGTTGACAATATTCTGACGGCGATGGCTTTGAGCAAAGGAAGGGCACATAACTGGTTCCTTGGATATGAGGACGCCTCACTAGTGCTTTGATACATGCGGTGGTGGTGAGAGAGAGATGTGGCCTGAATGCGTTACCACTGACAGCGTTGTGGCTGACATGCGGCACTGCAGCAATCTCTCGCGATCAACCATTAACTGCATGCCACCTCCCAGGGTGGCAGGGAGGGCGCGCAGCCTATTCAGTGCGCGGAACGCAATCAAAGCAGGCTTTTGCCGTTGGACACCAACGCCATGAACATGAAAGCGAGATTGAGGTCTCCACTGACCCACGGAGCCGGTTGTGCTCCTTTTCTTTTGTGAAAATGAACGGCCTTTGCAAAGTTGTCAACATCAATGAACCTTATGAAGGCCGTCGGCTCACTTGTTTTGTTTGGTTTTTGAGGAAAGAAAATGACATGGTAACCGTCTCACATAGCTCGGTGGACACCCGAACCACGCCGTAAAAGAAGGGATAAAGGAGGGAGAAAAGAAGAACTGAAATTAATAATAATTGGTTTTGGGGGAAAGGAAATGGCGCAGTATCTGTCTCATATATCTTTGGACACCTGAACCGCGCCGTAAGGGAAGGGATAAAGGAGGGAGTGAAAGAAAGGAAGAAGAGGTGCCGTAGTGGACGGCTCCGGAATAATTTCGACCACCTGGGGATCTTTAACGTGCACTGACATCGCACAGCACACGGGCGCCTTAGCGTTTTTCCTTCATAAAAACGCAGCCGCCGCGGTCGGATTCGCACCCGTGGAACTCCGGATCAGTAGTCGAGCGCCCTAACCACTGAGCCAGCGCGGCGGGGAACTGAAAATGGAAAGTTCGATTTTGATTAAAGGCGTGCCGCTGCGCAGCGGCGGAACGAACACCTGTGGCTCGGTGCTACTAGTGGCCCATGCGCAGTAGTGACTAGGCAGCGATAGAGAGAAATATCCGCGGCGAGGCACGCGTTGTGACGTCATGTGCCTCCTCGGAGCACTGCCATGGAGAAATCGCAAGTTCGTGGCCAGTAAAGCTTTGCCTTTAAAAAAACTTTTTGCACTATGGGATTCAAACAACTATCCTTCTGTTCCGCAGCTGAGCGTGCTAATGACTATGCTACTTCCTGCAAGCGCATATTTGTGAAAGACATAAGAGTGCAAACTGGCAACACGGACAAGGAAGGGAACAGGACGAGCGCTACTTCACGAATATGCACCTTCACGAATATGCACCAACAAGCCCAGTTGCAAGCGCATATTTAGTTATCGTTGTCTTGGGCGCTGGAGATAGTTTGCAGAAAGGTCGAATAGATGGATGCCTCTCGTTGCACTCCAGTGCCTCCAGCATTTAAGAATCACAAACAATTTAGTAATTAACATCTTATCCACACACCAGCGACACAAGCATCAACACCGCGCTAAGGGCTTTCGCCTCACCACATTTTAGGTCGACAAAGTGGCCCCTGATTTTTTTCACAAACGAACGCTGGCAAACACTAACTACACTTGCGGTAATCTCGAAAAAAGGAAAAAATGGGCAATGCAGGCACCAATCGGGACAGAAAGAAACAGGAACCGAAAAGGCTGAATGCAGCAACTGATATGCGGATCTCAGAAGCTTATGCATAGGGAAAACGCCTTTGTAAAAGTTAGCTCCTGATTTATGCGATATTAACAGCACAGCGTTGCCAAACACTGACTCTACTATGTGAGAAGCGAAGAGCAAGAAGGAAAGCAAAGATTTATATCAAAGACTCCACAATAAGACAGAACTTTTATGCGTTATTCACTGCCCAATATCCGCACCAGGTGACCAAAGAATGAATAATTAAAAACATTGCAGAAAATTGGCTTTTGAGGAAAGAATATCGCGCAGCAATTGTTTCACATCTCGGTGGACACCGGAACCACGCCGTAATGGGAGGGAGGAAGAAGAGAGAAGCGGGTGCCGTAGTAGAAAAACGTTGCAGCATTGTTTTTGCTCTACGCAGTGTCCCAGTTAAAAAATTATCGTAATAGTGTTTTTCTATTAAAATAACACCATAAAAGGAAGAAAAAGATTTTTGCTAGCCCCGAAGTCTCCCATCAATACTGAAGCACCTGAGCTGGGGTAGCGGAAAAAAGGGATAGCAGGAAGAATGGAGAAATGAAATGAAAGAGGTGAGGAGACATGAAGAGAGGAAAGGGGGAGAAGTAATAAACGCAAACTTTTTACGCAATATGAAATGTGTGCAGGTTGTGCACATGATTAGTTCATGTTGGAGGAATTAAAACACACGTGCACAGGACTGTGTTGGCTACAACTGGAGTGGGGCTTCCAGTTATTAATCGTTCAAGGAAGAACTCGCGGAGCGTTCGGTCACTGAGCGGAACTACCGGACGGAGAACAAACGGGACGGCAGCCCGTGTGTTCGAGGAATGCACAGAGGATCACCAAGGTTCGCTCACGAGTGCGCGCACTGCCCTGCGCCACAATAGCGTCTTGAGGAGTCTGGTAGTATGCCGAGCGCCCTACAGGCCGCAAGCATATCGCGACGAACATAGGCGAACGCGGCACAGTGAAGGAGCAGGTGTTTTAGTGTTTCTACTGCACCGTATCCGTCACACACATCACTCGTCGCGATTCTGTGGCGCTCCCGTCGTTCCCCGGGCCACACGCAGCTAATGCGCGCGCGGAGGATTATTACACGTTTACACGTGGCGACCATGTAAGTGCGCGACAGCCGGTGAAACTGTCGATGCGCTCACCTCCTGCGATACGTGGGTCGGTGTGCTGCTTTCGGAGATGGTCGTAGATGACCGCACGCACGTCCTCCAGCGCAAGGCGCAGATCCCTGGCAGGTAGTTCATGTGTAGCGGTCGCGAGGTCGTCAGCTTCTTCGTTGCCGGCGATGCCGCAGTGACCAGGCAACCACTGTGCATGCACGGCACATCCTCTCTGCGCGAGGCGCTCGATACGGGTGCGACATTCCCGCACTAGTGGGGTACCGCGGCCGTTAGATTGCAGGCGGCTGAGGGCGGCGCGGGAGTCGCAAAGCAGACCACTCCTGGGCGGCGGAGGGCCTAGGGTGAGCAGCAGGTTCAGCCTGAGCCGGATCCCCATCAACTCCGCCGTGGTGGAGGAGCCCAGGAAGGTTGCGTGTTGCTGGCTGTGCAGTCGCAGGGCGGAGATGGTAGCCGCCGCTGCAAGGGAGCAGCTGTCGCGGGTCACTGAGCTGTCGGTGTACACGAGGAAATGGTCCTGGAGCTCCTCGTGTATGAAAGTTCTGGCCAGCTGCAGCACAGCACCGATACCCGCGATACCGACGATCTCTCGCTGTACTTCCGAGAAAGCAGGCCAGGGCGCGCAGGAGCCGTAAAGGGGTGGGCCTTGAGTTAATTGCTCCTACTCGAGCAGCGCCACGCCCATTCGTGAGCGCGGGTGCGAGCGCATACGCTGCAGCAGCGATCCGCCGTCCGGTGCGCGGTGAAGCCGGTCGATGTGATACAGTGCCCTGCGTGCTGCTTGGAGTTCAAGTGGCCACGCTCCTGCTTCGGCCAGCTATGTTACCTGCGTTTGTGCGGCTGGGTGGCGCGAACCGGTCGGCAAACCGCTCTGCCAACTCTTCAAAGCTGAGCCCGCTGGAGATTGCGAGGGCGACCAGCGGTTGCCGGTTCGCCTGTGGTTTGGTGATGCGCTGCAGGGTTTCAAACAGCCTCCGCGAGCTGACATCTTCCTCCATCCTTTGGCATAGTGAAGCCCACTGCCGGCGGTATAGCTTGTTGGCGTGGCGACGCGCTGCCGCGTCCAGGCGGTTGCAGAATGTCCATTAGGCTTTTCTGTCAGGCCATCGCGTCCGTCGCTCTGCGCGATCTCTCTTCGCGCGCAGATTGAGTAGCTTCATATCAGGTGTGGGCTGCCCTGACCTTACCTCTGCTCGTTGGGTGGCTGCGAGAGCGCTTCGGACTAGACTTGAAAAGAAATCTGCGCCAGTGGCCACAACCGCGTCGACCGCCCGCCTTTACGCATTCCAGTTGGTAATGGAGTAGGCACGTTTGGGGCGCGCTTCCAATGCAGTGGGCTCGATTAGGATCGAGTAATGATCCGAGCCCCAGAGAGATGGTCATCGGCGCCATGTCGCCTCAATGCCTTTGGATGCGAAAACAACGTCGATGAAGAAGCCAATTGTTCCGCGTTGTCGAAAGGTGGGCTCGCCGTTGTAGAAGGAGGTGAATCCCAGCTGCGTTGCTGCGTCATGGAGGTCGTCTCCACGCGCGGAGTGGCACGCACTGCCCCACGCACTATGGTGGCCATTAAGATCACCACAGATGATTTGGCGCGGGGCACAGCACGAAGACGCAGGAAGAAAACACAGCGCGTTCCACGCGAGAGCTGCACGCACAAAACAATGGCCACCGACATGTCAATACCACCGACGCGGACTGTCGCCACCACGCACTCCTGGGCGTCGGATATCGCTGCCGCCGAGCTGACGAGGGTGTGCTGGACGTCGCGCCGTACGTATATCGCGCACATTGATTTTCCGAGGCGATGTGTCACAAGAGGGTACCGCGACACAGGTGGTCTTCCTCGCACGTGGTGGCTGAGTGGTAGCCAATGTAGCCTGGCAGCCGCATCTGGGGCTCCCCGTCATGTGAACGTACGTACGTCTCCTGCAGCGCGATAACTTCCAGCGAATCCTGTGCGATGCGAACTCGCATTTCTGCGTACCGCGCCGCAAGTGAGCGCACGTTCCACTGCAGGATGGATGGTATGCGGGAGGGAGTCTGGCGTCCAGCCATCATGTTGGCTTATCTGTGAGGGAGCACCCGCTGCTTCTAAGCAAGCCCAGTGTCCATCGGTGCCCTCCGGGAAAAGTGCGCTGAGGGCGTGCAACGCCAGCTTTAAGCGCGCGATCTCCGCGTCCCGAGCGTCAGGGGGCAGGCCATGAGAAGCGGCCGCAGGCTCGGGACGCCGGGCAACCGGATCGCCGCTGCCCCAGCCGGCGCTGCCGTTGCTTCGGTTGCTGCTGCTGCTGAGATGCTCTTATGACGGCCTGCGCATAAGAAAGCGCGCGCGGCGCCTGCTGATGTTGCTGGGCTGGGGCCGCTGTTTGAGTCTGAACGGCGGCTCGGACAACCCGCCTGGACACCGCTGACATGGATGTGGCCATTAATCTGGCCACGAGACGCTCTCGCTGCCAGTACCGCGAGCCTGCGCTTGAATATGAAGATGAACACCGGTGGTGTCGGCGCCGCAAAACGAGGGCGCTGTGAGCGCCCGAAGCGAGTGGACATACAGCGCATCGTCTCCACCAACTTTTGGTTGGAGCCACGGTTCCTCGGCCGGAACCCCGTCAACACAGCCGCGTCTGTGTTCGCGAAGTCGACAGCTACCTGTGGACACCACTCACACACAGGTGGGGCAAGATTTACGCATTTTAGGGCCGATCCTCACTCGCGTTTCGTGGCGACGGCGCTAGGCCTAACGCCTACGCCGACGCTCGGCCGTGAGTGAGTCGCCCACTCGTGTCAAGATGGCTGCCCAAAAAGTACAACGCGGCTACGACCCGGACGCCATGGCCTGGTCCGAGGTTCCTTCAGCTCCAACGCCTGAGAGTCCGGATTCTGCGCCCATCGAGAACCCCAGGCTCTTGCAACTAGTGGAACGCCGCTCCCGCAAGCGGGACGCCGCCTCCAAGAAAGCGGACGCCACGTCAGCAGGCCGCTCAACACGGCACAGCGCTGCTGCGCGCGCTGCAGCGCTTCACGGAGGGGCCCAGTCTAAGACCGGACCCTCTTGGAAACCAAAGCCACTGCCGCGTCTTCATCCAGAAGACATCGTCATCATCCTGAAGCCCCGGGTGACCGTCGCTCTCAGTGATGTCTACCAACATGGCGAGCTGGGAGCAGCGTTCGCGGACTACCTGGGCGCCAAGGCCGCAGCATCCCTCAGCCTGCTCCCCACATGGGAGCAAAACCTGATCGTCGCAGGCACCAGAGAGCCGCACGTCGCGGACAAGCTTCTGCGGGATTTTCAACTAACATCACCGAAGGGCCAGCTCTCCATGTACGGCCAGTTGAAACTCACTGGACACGTGTGCCGCGGCGTCATCACCGTGGCCAAGCACGAGACCAGTGAGTCCCTCCAAAACAAGATCCAGTGGCGTGCTGGAGAGCTTGCCGGTATCCGCAAGCTTGGCAAATCCGACTTGGTGAAAAACAGCGCACAAGCAGACACCAAGATGCAAAACCAACTAGCCCATTCAGCTGCTTTACTGGAAAATCCGACGTCGCGTCGCTCACCTTCGTGGGAAAAGTGGTGCCGCGATATGTGCATTACAACTCTGAGGTGACCCTTGTGCGTCCGTACAAGAGAACCATTCCGGCCTGCGTGCGGTACGGCACTGTGGGCCACCGAGCAGACACCTGCCCCTGCCCGGATGAAAAGTGCGGCCTGTGGGCCAAACGGCGCCGACCATCGACGGAGTCAAGGCGCAGCATGAATGCAGTCTGTCCAGTGCAGTCTGTGGGCAAGCCCACGCTACCAACTCCCGCGACTGCACGGGAAAATTCCGGCAGCTCAAGGTGCATGGCCCCAAGGCTAAGCGCCAAGAGGTGCCAAAAAACCAGCGACCTGGCAAGCAGCCAAGTCATTCAAAACCAGGTGCCGGTGGCGGAACGCCGCGTGGTGCTCACGGCACCGACCACAAGACATCGTCACCTTCTTCACCGTCGGTGAAACCAGCGCCCGGGAAGAAGACGGCGCCTCCACCGCCCAGCGGCAGAGACACTGGCCACTTCCCGGCCCTCAAGACAATTGGCGCTGCCGACGCCCGGGCATCAGCGCCTCAACACCACAAACAGGTGAGCAGCTGGGCTGAGATCGCCTCCTCTTCCTCCCATCCCTCACCCTCCCCCGTAACCGTCTCCGCACTCGACGCGGAATACAAAAAACAGATAGACGTGCTCCGGGCACAGAACGAGCTTTTGCTCAACAAAATTCAAAATTTAGAATCAAAATTGGCGTCCGCCGCACCGAGCCCGCAGAACTCGGACGCAATGGAGAGCGACGCGGAGATCTCGCCTGCCCTCGTGACAGCCATCTCTGCGATGGAGGAGCGCTTAACCTCTAAATTGCGATATATGATCGAGACCGCCATGGACCAGATCTTGACAAAGGTCAAATCTGCCGTCCCCGCGGTGGTCTCAAAACACATCTCGGACAACCCCCGCCTCCTCCGTCGGACGGGACCCATTAGGGACGTATCCCGCCCTTCAAAATTCACTCGTCTGATTATTGATTCGGACAATGAGGACAACTGCCCCGCTCCTTCCGTCATCACCCCCTTGATGGCGCAAGTAGCTGGGTCTGAGGCAGCCAATCCCTCCTCCTCCCCCCCCAAGAATTTTAAATCATGGCGAGACACCTTAATCAAAGGAATTCCGCCATCTCCAATTCGGCCATGTCAACTTCAATAACACAGTGGAACTGTAGAGGCTTTAAGGACCGCACTAAGCGGGCCAATTTCCGCCTCTACCTTGAAAATTTCGAGTCCTTACCAGCCGTGGTTGCCCTCCAAGAGCCAGGCCTGGGCGCCACAATTTCAAATTACACGACGTTCCAACAGGATCCCGCGTCTTGTCTTTTTGTCCACAAAGACTACACAGCAAATCTAGTGGATCTCGACCTCCCACTAGAGTACTCTTATGTAATGGTGACCCTCCTACCAGTCCGCCGCAGGGACCCACCGTTGCATATACTCAACGTGTACTGCTCTCCCAAACTAAAGCGAGTGACTTTTGCGGACCTCTTTAGCCGCGCGCTAAGAGTAGCGGGCCGCGATCCCCTGCTTATTGTGGGCGACTTTAACGCTCCCAGTCAGCAATGGGGGTATCGCAAGGAGGAGTCACGCGGGCGTAAGCTGGCGGAGCTTGCGTCCACGTTGGGCCTCACCCTCCACACGGACCCTGTCCACCCAACCCGGCTAGGAAATTCCGTGACACGGGATACGTGTCCGGACTTAACCTTCACTCGCAACATACAACACGCAGACTGGCTCAACACCGAGGAGACCCTCGGTAGCGACCACTGCATCATTAACACTACACTACGCACACGCCCCCTCAAGCGTCCCAGAACACAAGCCCACATCCCAGATTGGACGAAATTCAGGCAAAATTTTAACTCACTTGATAATACACCCATTTCCGCGCAAGGCTACACAGCATGGTCCAAACAGCTGCTGGCACACCTTTCCTCGCATGAAACACACATCCAGCTCTCAGACGCGGTCACGGACGTGGATAACCACCTTCTACACCTCTGGGAAGCCCGTCGCAGCCTCGTCCGCCGTTGGCGACGCCAGAAACACAACAGAAAGCTTAAAGCTCGAATTGCCGAGCTTACCCAGAAAGCGGCAGAGTACGCGGCCCAACTCGCCGACTCCAACTGGGTAGATAGATGCAACACGGCCGCGCGACAAATGTCCAGCCGAAACACTTGGCGTCTCTTTCGAGCCCTACTCGACCCAACCCAAACACGAACCGAAACACAAAAACATTTGCAGCGAGCCATGCACCATTTTCCTGGCAACACGACTCAACTGGCACAGAAACTTCGGGACCAGTATCTGTGTACAGCCCAAGACCCCCGTGGATCTGCGTACTCTTATGCAGGCAGAGAGAACACGGAGCTGGATCAACCTTTCCAGCTCCATGATCTGCGGGCGGCTCTCGCCAAAATGAAACGGGGCACTGCGCCAGGACGGGATAAGGTCACCGTCAAGCTTTTGACGAACCTGCCCGACTTGGCATACCAGTCCCTCCTGGAATACGTCAATGCGATTTGGCGCGGGGACACCCCCCCTGCCAATCGAATGGAAAACGGCTTTGGTGACTTTTATTCCTAAAGCTGGCAAACCAATTGACACAGATAACCTCCGCCCCATCTCTCTCACCTCATGTGTGGGCAAACTAATGGAGACGATGGTGCGGGATCGGTTATCTACATATCTTGAACACAAACAAGTCTTTGCGAGCACCGTGTTCGGATTCCGCCCACACAGATCCGCACAGGATGTCCTCCTGCAACTCAATCGGGAAGTCCTTGACCCCCTCGAATGCCCCCATAATGACCGGGTAGTACTCGCCCTGGATCTTAAAGGGGCATTTGACAATGTAACACATGAGATCATACTCACTAACCTAAGTCACACCGACTGTGGCCTCAACACATTCCAATACATAAGCCAATTTTTAATGGATCGTCAATCCTACATTCGAATTCAAGATAGAGACCATGGTCCTTACCTACTCGGCACGCGGGGAACCCCTCAAGGCGCGGTACTTTCCCCGCTGCTCTTTAATCTGGCCATGATGCACCTGCCGGCCCAGCTGAGTGGTGTCGCCGGCGTGCAGCACGCCCTGTACGCCGATGACATCACTCTGTGGGCCACACAGGGCAGCACAGGAGACATTGAAACCAGCCTGCAAACAGCGGCGACGATAGTAGACCGCTACGCCCGCCGCTGCGGTCTTCAATGTTCCCCTCAAAAATCGGAATTTGTGCACCTCCGCCCCTCACAGAAGTGCACAACTAAAATATCTCTCTCTCTTGAGAGCGGTCCCATACGCGAAAGTGATGAGATACGGGTACTCGGACTCTACATCCACAAACACAGGCGGCCAGACACTACATTGGCCAAACTCCGTAAGGTGGGGGACCAGGTGGGCCGCATGGTCCGCCGGGTTTCCAGCAAACGCGGAGGGTTACGAAGTAAGGATGCCTTGCGGCTGGCAAACGCCTTCGTAGCTAGTCGAATTCTCTATTCGACTCCTTATCTCCACCTACGGAAACAAGAGGAGGACGCCCTTGAGGTCATCCTTCGCAAAATTGTTAAACGTGCCCTTGACCTCCCCATCACTACTTCAAACAGCCGGCTTATGGCTCTTGGGGTGGTGAACACTTTCCTGGAGCTCCGGGAGGCGCACCTTACAAACCAGTACACGCGCCTGTCGCTAACGGAGTCGGGTCGCCGCCTTCTTGCTCGACTCCATATCCAACACACCCCTCCAATGGAAGACAGGTTTCGCATCCCGGAACTGTGGAGACGTGCCGTCCACGTGCGGCCTCTTCCAGCAAACATGTCACACGAAGACCATAATGGTCGGCGCCTGGCACGAGCGGAAGCGCTAGCCCGATATTATGGCAACAAAACAGGTGTCTACTACGTGGACGCCTCCGGCCCTCGCCACGGGGGATGGTACACGGCCGCGGTAGTTCACAACAGCAACACAGTTAACGGCCTAACTTTCAGAGCCCGCAGTGTAACACAAGCAGAAGAGGTCGCGATTGCTCTCGCGGCCTCACATTCCAATTCAAAATACATAATCACCGACTCGCGAGGGGCCTGTCGGAACGTCGAACAAGGCTGCACTCCCTTCCTAGCCTATCGAATATACCAAAATTGCATACGGGATACGGACCCCGCACACCGTTACCTCATATGGGCCCCTGCTCATCAGGGGTTGGCAGGAAACGAGGCAGCAGACGCAGCCGCCCGCGCGCTCTCTCACCGGGCTGTTTTCTCCTCCCCATCCGATCAGGAACCCGATTTTAATCCGGTCTATACATTCAAAGATATTACAACATATTATTAAAACTGTCATCGCCTTTACCCTAGTCCATGTAAAGGCCTGAAGAAGGCGGATGAGCGGCTCCTTCTCCGCCTTCTCACCAATACATTGCTGTGCCCGGCAGCGCTAAAACATTTTGACCCCTCCTTTAGTGGCAGCTGCCCACACTGTAGTGCAGTGTCCTCTGACACCTATCACATGGTTTGGGCCTGCCCCTCCAACCCCGCTATTCCCCCCATCCCCAACCCAACCCGGGAGGACTGGGAGGCGACCCTGCTCGGCTGCCACGACTTACAGGCCCAACAAGCCTTAGTCGGGCGCGCCCGGGCGGCGGCAACCGCCACTGGGGTCCCATACTAGGGACCTCCACCTAGTGCTTGTACGGATCGGTCCCTTACGGGCTGATCCAAACATACCTCCTATTCATCCGTAATAAATGTTTTCACCACCACCACCACCGCCCGTCCACACCTAAGACAAGGCCGGAGCATTGATTCCGAGGAGGAGGCTCCTTGGCGCAGACCGGCACGCCGCGGATGACGGCCGTGGCTAGCAGGGCCTGGAGAGCATCGCTGCTCCCCGCATCCACTGCCACCACATTCCGCCGCATGTTTACCCGGACGGCGAGGACGCCCGGGCGGAATCCGATCTCCTCGGCCAACTCCCAACCTTGTTCCCCGGTGAAGGCGGTGCCCCGGTTCGCCGGCCGAAACAGCACCGTCCCCACCAGGCTGGACGGGACCTCCACGGCAGCCGCGGCTCGCTCCAGGGCAGCTCTCCGACGCCGCTGCGCTTTGGTAGTGATAAAGCGCCACGGGACCAGGCTGGCCCCAGCATCAGCGTCGCCGCTGCCTGCGGCGCTTTGCTGCGGCGCGCCGCGGAATGTGGCGCGCTCGCTGCCAGCAGACGAAGACCTAGCCGCAGCCTAGTCTCGTGCGGCGGGATTTTGTGAGGTCGCGCCCGGTTTTCTTCCGGACGCCGTCGCCCCACCAGCAACAGCAGCAGCATCAGCAGCAGGCTGGAGGTGGGCTCCATGGGGCTCCTGCTGGGAAGGCCCTGCTCCTTCGAGTGTGGAGGAAGAGGGAACAGTGACGGTGGGGGGGGGGGGCTTCGAGCTTCATGCTTGGCCACCGCGATGTCCCTTTTCGTTTCCGAGTCCATCTCCTCCTCGGACCCCGTTGAGCGTCGCCGTTTCCGGAGAGCAGACTCGTCCATTGGGGTGCACATGCTCTCCTCGGCTGCAGGTGTCCGCGGTGAGCCCGCAGCAGCAGCATCAGGGCGAGAGGGCATCACAGCCGGTTCCCCAGGTGTAGCAATGGCGGCAGGAAGCGCAGGGGTGGCCAGAAATGCCGGGGAGGGAGCCGACATGGAGTTCTGCGTCTGGTGAGCGAGCGCCATGGCGTCCCTCAAGGCTAGAACGCGTGGGTCCGCCGGCGACACGTCCAAGGTCCCGATGACGGACTCAAGGTTCTCCGAGGTGGTGATGAGCGCCGCCGTCAGGCACCTCACCGTGTCCCGCAGATCAGCGATCTCGGCCTGCATTCGCCGAATGGTGCTGGACGACTTCCTCTGGATGGCGTTAGTCTCCGTGATCGTGAGCGTGAGCGGCCTGCCCTGCGTTGCTGATTGTCACCGCCGAACGCAGGCTTTCGTTCGTTCACGGTGTCTGTGGCCTCCAAGGGGAGACCCCGCAACGCCGCGAAGCCTTAGGCCCAGCGTCCGAAGGAGCAGAGAGCAAAAAAACACGTCCGCTCGCTTCGCTCGCCCGCCGAAGAATCCAGGGGCGCGATTACGGATCAGTCTCAAAAAACTGTCTCAATATTGAGACAGTGACGTCAAAATGACGACACCGAGAAATGCCGACCGCCGAATCGGCCAATGCGGAGCAAGGAGGCGGTGGGCTCCGCCCCGAAACCACTAATCGCACGACAAGGGACCGTAGACTAATGTTTTGCAGTAAAGACGCAGTGAATAAAAACGAGTAATGTTTTATTTTGCTAAGAAACTGTATTTCAAACCCAACAGCACCAAGCAAAAGAAACAGTGTTTTCATTTTTGCAATAAAGTTTGCTGTTCAGTCACTTTTTTTGCCGCGAAGGTGTGCTGTCAGCGGTATAGCGTGAACATGTTAGTCTGAAAATGAACAAAAACGCAATGAAGAAAACAAGTAATGTTTTATTTTGGTAGTAAACTGAGTTGCAATCTCAACAACACGAGGGAAAATTAGAGGCATTCTCAGTTTCGCAATTAAATTTGCTGCAGGTTAACTTCTTTCGCCATGAGGGCGCGCTGGCAGCGGCATAACGTGAACATGGCGGCCTGCAAGAAAACAGCTGATTCCATGGCTAGTTCCTGTTTTTTCGCGTGTCGTCTAAAATCAAGGTACTTTGCGGATGTCTTAAGTGCGCAGAAAAATCTGATTGAAGGCAGTGAATGCTACGGGCCTGCCGAGATCAACTTACAAGCAGCGCTGGGCTCGAAAATCGACGAAGACAACTTTAGTCTGTGTTCTCGGTCGGCGCCTATCGATCCCCGAGTGACGTGTGGTTCTGTTTATTTTCTTTAGAAAATACCAGAAAACCATGAATCATCACATAGAAGCAACTGCCGACAGACAGGTGCAGCTGCTGATAGCTTGCAATCTCGGTGCGGGAAATGAGAGCCGACACGGCCTGCCTCTGTGGCAGCACTCTTCTGCCTCGTAACCAAGTGTTGCCGCCCACATCGGGCTAAGCACTTGATGTTCCGTTTGTATTTTTGTAGCTCCGTTCGGTTTATGTTCAGTTGTTGCCGTAGTTTCTTTTTTTTTCCTGTGCAAGATGCAGAAATTGTGATGTTTATGCTCCGCTTTGTTTAGAGAGAAAGGAAGCACTTGACTTGATAACTTTGCTATTGTCACCGAGGAGAGAACGAGCTTGTTCCATTAACGTTATTTACTGATCATGTAGTAGATCCAGGGTCAACCAGGAAATAAGTAGTTTGCTTGTATAGAGGCTAATTGCAACTGGGCAGAAAGTTGAGCAAGTTTGTTCATGTTTGCTGGTACACAGCGCTTGAATTGCATATGATCCAGGGCAGTGAGGTAGGTAGGACAGGGCAGTGATGTGTAATATTGTATTTTGCTCAGCAGGCGGAGTGATGTTGGTATAATTGGGTTTGGTGAGGGCAGTGTTTGAAGGGCTTTAAATACTTTGCATAGCTTCTAACATGCACTTCCCTTCAGGTCGGAAGACCACTTGTTTTTTTTTTTTAATTATGGTCCATCATATCTGAGACCCCCTGTATACAGGCCACTCCAGTTTGAAAGGGAACAGCCAGTTGAAAATGACTAGGACATTAAATACCTAGGCGAAAAGTAGCTTGAAAGCAGTTGCGCTTATCACACATATATGATAGCACAAGGAGCTTGTCCGGCCATTCGGCATTGTCACCGTCTCGTGTCATCATGGACAAGACTTCATAGCCCTGTGTTACGCAAACCAAGCTAGGTGTCAGTTATGGGGCAATAACCGAGTGCTCAAAATTTCTCACAATGGAGCTGCCTGTATATTCTTAGAGCTGTAGAGCATTTCCAGTAACGGTGTTGCATGATTTGTTATTGTAAACTAACCTCTAATCACACACCATCTCCTTGATGATGTGTCTGTGATGTTTACACATCTTTGTCTATCAGTGAAGATGTTCTAGTCATTCAGCAGTCATTGTAGCCACTGCACCTTACAATCTTTATTATGCATTGTTGTACAGCGGTTTCCTTGCAGTAGGTACAGCTTTTAGCACAGAGCGAAACCCCTAGCCACACACCATTACGCTAAAAGCTTAGCTTTGGTATTTACACTACTTATATGTGCCAAAATGTTTTGTAGTCCGGAAAATGCATCATGTACACTGTACTATGCCATATTTATTGTACAGGTAGCCTCTGTATGAAAGAAAACATGCACTTTGAACTCAATTTTTCAAATTTTCTTCTTAACTGCACTCAGCAATGCCATACGGTAATTGTACATCAAGGTAAAGTATGCTTGTATGTACACTGCCTTTTCTGCAATAGAAACACTCGCGTCAAATGCTGTGCCTAAAAAATAAACGCGCTTACTGAATGTATGATGCAATAAAAAACAACTTTTTGATTCCAACAAGCATCACAAATATTTCATGCCTTATTCCAGCACTACACGTTTGGTTCATGCGTGTTCGTCACACAGGTAATGACCACAGGCACTCCACCAAGCTGGAAGGAGACAGCAGAGAAGGGGCAGGTGGGCTAACATAAGCATTGACAAAAGAGAGTTGAAAATGATGCTTTTCAGAAATTGGGCGAGCTGCTTCAACACCTTTTCCGTCTTCAGGAAGAGTCTGTGTAACACGCTGCTGAGGGACTGGAAGATATACTAGCAAACACACTGAAAATGAAGTGGCAGCCGGTGGGGGGCACTTGTTTGTCACTGCTGGCTTCTCGCTGCACACAGGTTGGCCAAGGGCACAACCACATCACACAATTGCTCACACACTTGCAGATGTGTGTTGTGCAATGACACAAGGAAATGACAGTGGCAACAGGGGAAGAGTGCCTGATATGACTCTCTATGCCAGCATGGTGAGTCGTCTCTGGACGCTAGATTTTCCATCGCAACTGCCGCTGCACCATCCCTCGGTACGCCTTCCTCTGGAGACGGGTCGTCCTAGAGAGGCCAAAAGTACAGCACCGCATGCTCTTCTCAGGAGGCAGGTGAGGAGGGATCCCGTCTGTACGAGGCAGCCACCATTTAGAGGTGGCCCGTTGTTATCTGGGTCAGAGGCAGTGTCGCCTGCACCCTCTGCTGATATGGGCACATCCAAACAGAGGCTGTGAAGTGCAGCACGTGCGGTAATGATGCGCACTGTCCACTTCCACTGGCACTGGTGCATCCGGTGCCCTTGAAAGCAACGGAAGCAGCTCTTCGGCACACCAATACAGCGCTCAGCCACAAATTGTGTGAAAGCATGTGGCGTGTTGTACAGGCCTTCTGCTGAGTCAGGTCTGTAATGTCGTGCAACTGGTGCAGGCAGCCATGGCTCCAGCGAGTAGACATAGTCTCCTGCATAACAAAAAATGATGTGGCTAAGCATGTCCTTTCTCAGTGATCTCAACAGCATTACAGGACACTCTGCTATACAGTAGAAGACTCACGCCAAGTAGCCCACATCCAGGCTTTGCTGAATATGACATTCAAGAGCATACATACATGCAGGATTTAGATGTATAAGTGAGCACTACTGTAAGGTCAGTCTTTTACCACCATATTCATATAAATGATGCGACATGATTGCCTACAAAACACAAGCGCTGTCAGGTGCATTTTGCTTTGGTTTCTTCAACAGGAAAGGCTATGCATTTCAACAATGTAATATGTGTCCTGTGTTTCTGCTGCAATTATATTTAACAAAAGGAAAGGGTGGCAATACATTGTATCATACAGTAAAGTGTCTGCATTTGTGTAACTGTCCAGACTGATTCTTGTAGCTTTAGCAGATACGGCCAAATGCATAGTGCTGGAGCTCAATAGATGTGACTGAGTTCGCCCGACGGGTGACACGGCTATTTTACTGCTTACCCAGAAAAAAAATCACCGTCGTCCAGCAGGCCTTCCTCCGCCTCGGAATGCCGCCAGACAAACGCGTCGCGGAAGGATCCGGGTCAGCGCGAGTCCACGGCCAGGATGCACATGTTCGCGCCACAGATCTGAGAAAAAACAAGCACAGCCCGTACTCACTCTCGCTGCCGAGGCCCGCACTTGTAGCTCATGCACTTGTAGCACTTGAACTCATGCGGTCAAAAACAGTGGCCGAGGTATACTCACTATTACGTCCGCAGCGTAGAACCGCTTGCGGCTCGTTCGCAGCACTGCCCCCAGACTCCTTGATAGTGATGAGTGCCCAATCGACACACCCGACGACGCCGGAGATGCTGCCGCGGCGAACGTTTAGGCAAAGGACGCCCTCCTTCGCCGCCGCCTTCTCCTCGGGTCTCCTCGGAAAGCAAACACCCCCCTTCTGTTACCCAACGTTGACATTGGTCTCCGCTGCCCGCCGCAAAGGCTTGTTCACAGTCGGTTGGGCTGCGCCGACGTTTTCTTCATTTCCAACGGCGCCTTGAAACCCACCGGAGGCGAAGAAGCGCAGCGCGCACAGCACCTGCCGCTCCACTGACAGCGCACTTCCCAGTTCAACGGCGAGTTCGTCGCACACACACTGCGCAGTCTCCTCGAAATAACTCTCCCGCGCGGTCAAAGTCGTCTTCATGCACCCTCCGACACCGTTGCTCGCGCGGTCACCCGCGTATACGACGATGTAAACAGCCGCCATTTTCTGTCTCAAACGTGTTGATACTACTTTTTCCAGTCTCAAAAAATCGTCTCAATCTGCCCGCATAATTAGATGGCCAACGTCACCACTTCTGCGCCATTTACGACGTCAGTCAGTGACGAAAAAAATCAAAATGGCCGCCGACCAATAGGAGAGAGGCAAATGATATACTTTTTGAGACAATTTCAATTGAGACTGATCCGTAATCGCGCCCCAGGTGAAATATGAAAATTGGTTGTTTAAGGAAAGGAAATGACGCAGTAACTGTCTCAAATATCTCGATGGACACCCGAATCGCGCCGTAAGGGACAGGAAGGGAGGGGGGAGTGAAAGAACAAAGCGAGGAAGAGGTGCCGTAGTGGAGGACTCCAGAATATTTTCGACCACCAGATAGGGATCTTTAACTCCCACTGACATCGCACAGCACACGGTCGCCTAATGCCTAACTCCTCCATCGAAACGCGGCCGCCGCGATCAGGTTCGAAGCAGGGTACTCCGGCTCAATAGGCGAGTGCGCTAACCACTGAGCCACCGCAGCGGGTCATCTTCTCTGAAGGTGCCATTGAGGTGTCCGCCCCAGATAACGTGAGACAATTGCTGCGCCATTTCCTTTCCTCAAAAACAAATTTTCGTATCAAATTCGTGATGCGACGTGCCGCTGCGATTTTTATGGAGTAAAAACGCTAAGCCGCCCGTGTGCTGTGCGATGTCAGCGCACGTTAAAGATCCCCAGGTGGTCGAAATTATTCCGGAGCCCTCCACTACGGCACCTCTCTCTTCCTTTCTTCTTTCACTCCCTCCTTTCTCCCTTTCCTTACGGCGCGGTTCAGGTGTCCAACGATATATGAGACAGATACTGCGCCATTTCCTTTCCCCAAAAACCAATTAAAAAACCCTTTGTCGTGCAGCGTTTCGGGTAGTGTCCTACCCTCGCGCGCGTGTCTGTGTGATGCGTGTGGAATATCTTGCGCTAAAAATAGCGTGATGCGCACGGCGCATGCGCTAATCCCTAATTGAGGGCAAGGTTTAGTGTACGTAGGCCAGCTTACGCTAAAATTTCAATTTACCGTGCCTGGCCCTTAAGTACGCTAGAAGGTTAGCGTTGACAGGTGTTGACCCAGGTCGCCCATTAATATCGAATTCGTCGCTGTTACGGTATCTTTTAGCGTGCTCATGCTTGAAATGTCGCATGGGCATTTGCTTTCCCATATCTTGCCTAGAGAACAATGAAACTGCAGTGAATTTACCATGTTTTAATTTTGTTCGGCGGCTGCGTTGTCCCTGAGCTTAACAGGATGCATCGGTTTAGCGTGGATTGCCTTAACTTGGATTCTTACGCCCATGTGATCGTAAACAGAAGTTGTAGCCGTGTAGTCATCTCGGTGACAGCTGTTTATTCGGCGTTGTTCAATAGCATAGTTCGGTCTTTGCAAGATTGTAACTTGCGCAACAACTGGCGCAGAGAAATACCGCTCAGCGTCCGCAGTTTGTTTTCGCGGATGATATAGCACTCCTTCGGGAGGGGTATCCGCAAACACGGCTAGGCTTAACTAGCTACAGCCTCGGTACGACTTGGCTGGTCCTGACTTACTTGTAAAAACAAGTACAGAAAATATCTTCTTTTTTCGACACCAGATGTTGTCACTGTGGTTTGCATTCGTGTTTGCGTGCGATCACTAAAAGCGCCGATGTGACAAATAGTGTAACGTCGACGCCATTTACTTTCCCCAGCAAACAATTACGTGAATGTTTACGTACGTAAACGCTTGTGCGAAAACTGCCTACAGTCGGATGCAACTTAAGTGTGAAGTAATCTCCGCCCACATTCAGGACCGCCGCACAGAATTCCTCCACGACAAAAAGTAGTTATTTGTAAAACTTTCATAGCTGGCTAAAAAGAAGCTAGCCACAAGAAAAAAAAATTGTAAGCCATACAATTTTTATATCTGGTTTGTTTAGTAAAGTCAAACAATAAAAGCTCATTTTTGTTTACTTTGTGACTGGCTTGCGGAGTAATACAGGGTGCCGCGGACCGTGCCCAGTGTAAAAGAGCTGCTGTTTTTTTTAAGTTGTATCCTACAATAGTAATGCTTTCGCATTCCCACAAGTAGGCAGTGTTATCGGCTCGGCTGAATGATTTACTATAGAAGTCGTCCGACTAGACGCAGCTGCCGCCAAGAGTCAGGGCATCTTGGCCGTTGTCTAAGCGGGGAGGTTAAAGAAAAACTAGCTGCGGTTCAACTGCTTCTGAACCCAGTTAGAGACGAAAACTGTAATATCGGGTAAGTAGACGCGGCTTGCCTCAAACGTTGAGTGCGTTCCGCACACTGGATAGGCAATGCGCCCACCCTGCCAGCAGTCGGTTAGATCAGTGGTTTATCGCCAGAGGTTGGTCACCAAAAGATCAATTGGTGTTTGGAAAAAGGAAATGGCGCAGCATCTGTCTGACATATCGGCCGACACCTGGACCTCGTCGTAACGGAATTGATAAAGGAGGGAGTGAACGAAGAAAGTGAGAAAGAGGTGCCTTACTGGAGGGCTCCGGAATAATTTCCACCGCCTCGGAATCTTTAACGCGCACTGGCATCGCACAGATCACGTTAAAGATCCCCAGGTGGTCGAAATTATTCCGGAGGCCTCCACTGCGGCACCTTTCTCATTTCTTCTTTCACCCAATGAACGCTGCGGCTTATTGCTGCAGTGGCGCGTGTATGCCACAACGTTGTCAGCGCTAATTCATGCAGCCCAGATCTCTCTCTCTCCCCACCGCCATGTACCGAAAACAGCGATTGAGGCGTCCACCGCTCAGGGAGCCATTTATGCGCCCTCCTTTCCTCAGAATCATCGGAGTCTAGAACGTTGTCAACGCTAACGCCAATGAATAGAAAAAACGCCCAAGATCTCCAGTGCCGCGTTTCTGCTACAACTTGTGAATGCCAACGCAGGCAGCGCACATCTGTCTCTACCGCCACCTAGCTTAAAGAGCGAGTGAGGTGTCCACCGTCCCAGGGGCCAGTTATATTTCTTTCCTTTCTTTTCGAAGAAAATTGAAAATTGGTTTTGAAAATTGGT